>LQNS02278091.1:7667424-7681965 GCA_001587735.2 Parhyale hawaiensis | reverse complement strand
TTCTCTCGTGTACAGAATTGGCTATAATGGTGCTTATATATGTTGGTAAGGAATAGATATATTCTGTGAAGAGTACTGTGAAGTGAATATGAAGTGTAAATAAGGCTTCAATCAAGAAAAAGAAGCTAAATCAGGTCGCCGAAAGGGAACAGATTCGGCGCTAGTGCTGTGAAAGGTTCCACCAACATACACTGCAATTTTCTATAGATAATTGCTAAATTAGTATATATCCTCTTCATTTATTTATACGCTAGAGACAAATTTTGCAATTTAAGATGATTTTTCTGGTGAAATTAGTTAAAATACTCCTAGGCTGTTCTGCCATAGATTCTACAATGATGACGTCACTTTTTGGTGCTAATTTTTCGTGAGTCCTCCCGTTACGCTCTTTGCTTCCTGGAGTATACGGTTAAGTTCTGTTCTATAGTACAGTTTCCGTCAACAGATTGAGTATACGGTTAAGACGGGTAGAAACTTCACGTTATCTAACCCTAAAAGACTAGGAACAGGTTGAGTTTAGGTTTGTCAAAGAGCATGCAGTTGAAAAGAGCGGAAACTTACCATCTATCCTAACCCGTAAGACTGAGAAAAGGTTAAGTTTTGGCTTGGTAAAGAGTACTCGGTTGAAAAGTATGGCAACTCTATATCTATCGTACTCCGCAAGGCAAGTAAAAGGTTAGGTTTAGGTTCGGTAAAAACTGAGTACTCGGCTGAAAAGTTTGACAACTTTACATCTATCGTGCTCCATAAGAAAAGAAAAAGGTTAAGTTTAGGTTTGGTAAAGAGTACTTGGCTGGAAAGTATGGCAACTTTACATCTATCGTACTTCGTAAGGCAAGGAAAAGGTTAAGTTTAGGTTTGGTAAAGAGTACTTGGCTGGAAAGTATGGCAACTTCACATCTATGGTACTCCGTAAGGCAAGGAAAAGGTTAAGTTTAGGTTTGGTAAAGAGCACTCGGCTGGAAAGTGTGGAAGCCTCGCATTACCCTAACTCAACACCTCATGGCCTGGCACAATGACTAGAGAAGAATGTGTGATTAGATGGATAGTGCAGGCCGACAGAACCTTGTGTTTACACGGAGTTCTGTTTGCAGAGCTCGAGCCTCAAGTCAACTTGAGTGAATGACATCGTTCCCTTGCCGGCCCGGTGTAGATGCGTACTGAACATTCAGGAGAAATTTCATCTCACCACAAGTTGGTCACGATCGGCAGAAGGTTTTTGGTCTTGTCGACTCAATGATTTTTTCCCTTGGCCTTTATTCCAGTTAGAGCACTATAGCTGTGTACACACAAGCATTTACATATACGTGTCTGCTCATAGACTTCTTGCAAATATCAACTGAATCAACCATATGTTGGACACGACCTGCTCTTGCTGTGGTAGTTTCTTGGGAGCATTCTTTTATGAACACTCGCTTGCGCAGCTCACAAATTCTATGTGCACTGCAGTAAATGATTTTACACGAGGTTCCTTGAGACTGTATAAATAGGGTTGGCAACTAGGTCAAAGCGTTATGTTACGTGGGAAAGACATGGCAAATAAGTGTAAAAAAAAATCTTGCTTCATTTTCGAAATTTGACAGACGTAGCGAGATGATTTAGGTCTTTTCTTCTTAGCCTATATAAGAAAAGAAAAGAAAAGAAAAAAAATTGGTCTCTGTACGTACAGCTTAGTCTATGCACAGTAGGTAAATGCATAATACACAACTTACTCTATGAATTAGAGATAAATGCATCTTACCAGAGTATAAATATATTTTTTAGAGTGTAGCTAGCAAATAGGCGTTGCAAGCTAATTCTGGTTACCTAGCTAATCTGCCTACCTGAATTATAATACTTTTGTTCTATCTCGTCTACATTCTCTATAAAATGAAACTTCTATCTTGATTTTGCATGAAGTGACACTAACTTATAGTTGATCTTTCAGGCGCCGATAAGGCGAAAACTTGAGCGTAATCGGCTTGCGAGTAATACCAGAAACTCTGTCCACAGAGGCGAACTGCTCCTCGGGACTGACGTTTTGATGAGCTTGAGTTAAAATCATATTAAACTAGAGGACTCTCAGCGTGCAAACTCCGCCAAGGCAATGGCAACGAAAATTCCAAATCAATTCTGAAGCTGTGATTTTATTTTTATCAACAACGAAACATAATAATTTGTTACTTTTAATAGAAATAACAACTTCTGCAATTTTCTAAAGGATCCATTCATAACGTTTCGAGTTATACTGCTAATAATCATTCTGATAAACACAAGTCTAACACACAAACAGACCAACAGATCATCACTAAAATTTTGTCATTACTAACAACGCCTGTAAGTTTCATAAGGATCCGTGTATAAGGTTTTGAGTTATTTTGGTAACAAGCATAAAATCAAACACAGCGGTAAGTAAACAAACGAGCAAAGATCATCACAAAATTCTATCATTTACTCTTCTTAATATACCTGACGGCTCAAGTAAGTTTCATGAAAATCCGTCAATAAATTTTTGAGTTATAGTTTTAAGAAAAATAGGCAAATAAACGGTAGAATGGATCTTCACAAAAAATCACCTTTTACGGCCAACATCTCTATGAATTCCAGTTAATTTCATTGGAATTCGTCCATTACTTTTTTGAGTTATCTTGGTGACAGACATATAGACATTAGAAAAAGAGACAGATAGACAATACGACAAAAACATAACATCCTTGGCCGAGGATATTAATTAATTTTGTTTCCAGTTGGTGACGGCAGACACGACGAGTATAATATAACCAGGACAAAGTATTTTTATGACATATGTATTAGGAACTAAATGTAAAATCTACAGTCAAATTTTTCAAATATGTGAGTCAATCGTTTATTTTTTATGTTTATCGATAAACCACAGTAGTTACCAAACAGGGATATCGATCTGGAGGTCAAATTTTTAACTAGAGCACTCTGAGAGCGAATACCGCCGCCAACCAAGGCAACGGTAATGAAAAATTCAAACTGGTTCTGAAACAATGATTTCCTTTGTGTCAACACCAAAATTTAATCATTTGTGCCTTTTGATAGTAACAACAGCTTCTGGAATTTAGTTAAAGATCTCTTTATAACTTTTTGAGTTCTGCTGCTAGAAAACATTCTGACAAACAGTCAAACAGTAATAGACCAACCGATCATCACCAAAAAATTCAATCATTGATTTCTTTCAACAACACTAACAATTCCCGTAAATTTCAGAAAGATCTGTTCTCTAAGTTATAGCAAGAAGAAAAAAGAGGCAGACGAACGAACAGTCGGATGAACGGATATTCATCAAAAGCTAATCATCTGCTCCTCCTAACTTATCTATAACAATCCCTGTAACTTTCGTAAGGATCCGTCCATAACGTTTTGAGTTATCTTGGTGACAGACAAAAAAACACAAACATTGAAACTGGACGAAGACATAATCTCCTTGGAAGAGATAAAACTGTTGACTTAGAGCAAGATAATCGCAGGTTAACGTTTTCTTCCCCTGTAGGGTTTTGCAAGTTTTAGTTCGATAAGATGAATTGAGATTTTCCATGTTCGATTGGCCACTGAAACTGAGATTGCCAACCTTAACTCGTCCGGAAATTTGGAGGCGTGCTGGCTTCTGCCTGCTAAATCGAATTTCACGGGTTAGTTATTCTTAATCGAACTTCTCTGAGACTACAGAAAAAGTGTTGTTTTTACTTCGTGAAATGGAGTTTACACCAGCACAACGCAATCGGTTTTCTTTTAACACCTGGGACATGATTCAAGGTGGCACAGACATTGCTCCAGTATGTAGTTCCTGAAAAGTTAACTCAGGACGCCGTAATTCTCACCGGTCAATCGAACCTGCCCTCGGCACAAGTTGATGCCTGTTAAGGAATAATAACAATTTGCATGAACATGGCACGGGTTAATTTAAAAGTTTGAAAAGTACTTATTCTGAGAGACTTAGCTCAAAATTTTCATTAATGCAGGTTGATTGTGGTTCATTTGTTAGTTTCAGAAGCACAGATTCCGATGGTGTTAAATTTCAAGTAACCACTCAATTTGATAGAGATTACATTTAATAACTGCAAAACTACGTTCATATTATATGGAGTGTGACTTTATAAACTATGTACAGCGAGCAGCAGTTCGCTTAATATCGTATGGCTCATCAAAACCATTTTTACATCAAAAGAACCGAGGCACTTAATACTATAGATAAATATTGGAAGTGCAGAGGCTTCACTCTGCAATAAACTTACATTTCATGGCGATGGTAAGGTATTTATATTTTTTTATGAACTACCCTCAAGATATAACACAATACGGAATGAACACTTGACATGTATGCATCGCAAGCTGAGAAAAGAAAAAATAACATGACAATGTTTTACCACTCTGCATATGTGGTGCGAGCTTTGTTGTAGAAAAATCCGTGAGTGCATGAAACTGTAGCCTGAAACTTGCGGTGAAGAGCTAGTTTTTTTTTATTTACAAATGATTTGATAACACTGGTTAATTTTTTTTTCTCTGATAGCAGACTTGAGAATAACATTGTAGTAAATATCAACGACGTTATGTTTTCGTCGTGTTTGTCTGGCTGTCTTTTTGTCTGTCTGTCACCAAGATAACTCAAAAAGTTAGGAACCGTTTTGAATGAAATTTTCAGAAAATGTTAGGCATGTCAGGAGAAGCAGATGATTAACTTTTGGTGAAGATCCATCCATCTGTTTGTTTGTTTGTTTATCTGCCTCATTTTTCTCAATGCCATAACTCAAAAAATTATAGACGGATTTTTATGGAATTCACATGAGATGTAAGGTATTTAACGAAGAGTAAATGACCAAATTTTGGTAATCTGTTTGTTCGTTCGTTCGTTTGGTTGTCACTGTTTTTAGTTTTATGCTTGTTAGCACAATAACTCAAAAAATTATGAATGGATCCCTATGAAACTTAAAGGGGTGGTTAGTAATGGCAAAAGACATAAATAATTTAATTTTGGCGCAGATGAAATCGATCGTTTGTATGTTTGACTCATGTTTGACATAACGTTTGTTAGGAGCATGACTCAAAAAGTTATGAACGAATCTTAAAAAAAATTGCACAAGCTGTTATTACTATCAAAAGGCACAAATGAACAGATTTTGGAGTTGATACAATAAAAATCATGGTTTCAGAGCCAATTTGAATTTTTTGTACCGTTGCCTCGCTTGGCGGAGGTATGCGATCTCAGGGTGCTCTAGTTAATCATTGGACGCTGATACTAGACACGTAACTGAAATTAACCGTATACGCCAGATTTTGTAGATATCCGTAATTGGCTACTACAAGCATAGCAATATTGAAATGTAAGAAACAGCTAGCGATTATTTACATATGGGACGTAGTGTACCAAAACGGTCTTCAGATTTGGAAGTACAGAGTAGAACTTAGGAAGGTATACACAGTTGGATAAGTGCCAGCTTGAAAATATTTGTTCGCTGGTGTAATTTATACTTTGTAAGATCGCTCTACCGTCTACCCACACAACAGTCCGGCTCCAATACTTACAATTGGCTCACACTATTCAATCCTTTTATCGCCAAATAAAATTCTGTTTCTCTTAGGAATTACTATGATCACAATATCCTTCTATAACATCGCTAGGCAATATAAGGTTCAATTTTTTTACATTTTACTGCAATTAGAGACTACACAATGCTAGATGATCCACTCTTTGAAAATGAGTCTTGCGGGGAAGTCACTAAATTAATATAAACGTCTTGAATTCATCATTGGCATCTCAAACAAAAATCAAACTTCCATTGATGACGTACAGATAACAATTAATGAAAAAAATACCAATTTCCCGGCATTGGCCAGTCAGGAGTGATACTAATTACGTTCATTATTTCACTATAGTCTCCAACAGCATTCAATGACTGGTGAAACCCAATGACTCTTGTTGACGAATGTATGTACCATTTTAATCAATACATTTCCTGCTTCGCCATGAGGGTTTGTTGCATGTTTCAGGTTTCTCTGCTCATTACAAAGCATTTTACGGAAGTTTCTTATATGGTCCTTTGGATCTTTTTTACCCGTTATTACGCAGGTACAGTCACTTTTATAGGAGCAAATCAGTGGCTCAAGGTACGTGCTGCAAAGTTTAATCTATGAGGATATTTTGTGCGCTCGTGAGCTGTCCCAAAAGCTGCCTTAATCTTTAGATCAAGGGAAATTATTTTGTACAATGCGGCATATCTATACAAAATTTATCATACAGTAAGAGTTCAGGTAACAAGCAGGTAGAGCTGTCAAAAGCTGGTGAGTGTATCATTATAGCTGTCAAGTGTCTGAGCATCGCCAATGTCACCAACTTTTTCCAAGATAGATACCTCAAAAAATATTCCACATTGAAATTTGTGACGAATGAATTAATCACTCTTAATGAAAAAAATATTTGCTATCAATAAATTCCAATGAAAAGTATGCAAGAGCATACACAGATACTTAAATTACATTCCAGCTACTGAAGACACACTTAGATTTCTTACAGCGTGTGTAGTATAATGAGATTTTTACGGAAAATATTATAAAAGGAAAATATACCGATAATGCATTTGTAACTATAAATATTACGACTGTGAATTGAATATGCTTATATGTATTGAATAGAGATGGATATACTCTGAAACTGCCTTTCTCTACAAACAATTCAACTTTCTCATACGTTATAACTCATAACTCACTCCGTTGTTAAGAATTCGCAACACGCATATTAATTGGGAAACGATATCCTAAATCTTCGCTGAAATGTTCTAAATATTTACAAGTTTAAAGGTAAGTGAACTATCATTTCATAAATTAGCGGCTGTTCCCCAACAATATGAACTTTGAATGACTATCACAAACGGTCTACAACATAGTCAGAAAGTTGACAAGAGTGCTAGGATTCATTACAAGGAATTTTGAACGCAAATCCTACAAACCGCTACTGCGCAGGCATTTAGAATATGCTGTTCAATTCTAGTTTCCACACAAGTACAAATATATCGTTAAAATGGAAAGAATCTAACCCAGAGCAACGAAATTGTCGCCTACGGGATGTGGGACTCATGTCTTTCGAACAAAGACGACTCAGGGGTAACTGATAGACACATTCAGATACATGAACGGCTTTATTGAGGTGCTAAGATCGGGACATGTTAAAAGAGACGTTAATGTTTGCATTTGAAACAGCCGCTAGAAACTCATGTATAAAGATCAATGAAGTGCTGTCAGCCAAGAGTTCGATCATCTCGTTCTTCATAATTAACATTCGGAATAGACCCCCACCCCAATCCGATGTTGTCGGAGCAGATTCAATCATTGCGCTCAAAATTCGTCTTGACAAACATCGGGAGCAACATTCTCCACAGTTACGGACTCTTCTTCCAGGAGTACCAAACTCGTAACTGCCAGGGAGAATATTCTACGCCACCGGCCGTAATTCACTGACTTTCACGCCCCAGCTTACTTAAAGTCTCCGAGCTCCGAGCGTCTGCAGCAGTTGAATGTGCTTGTACGATATACACTTTAGCTGAGTTAATTCTCTTCATTTTCATCGTTCCTTCTTTAGATATCTCCATGATTCTGACGTAATGGAACTAGTGCATAGAGGGCCACAGCGCAAGTCCCGATGCTCTATGGGAATAGGACTGTTGGTCCGTCTGTTGCCTACCATCTAATCGAATTTAACATCAGGTTTGCTGCGATAGAGCATTGATACATGAATTTATTGCCGCAATTTTATACCATCATGTGCAATGGTAACTTCTAGAACTAGTCATGGGCTAAAATTCGAAATTTTACGTAGTAGATATACTTGCTCGTAATTTTCATTGCCTAAATTTGGTATATCAGGGTATGTCCGACATCTTGGATATCTTTGGATTAGGTTTAACCCATTACCTGGTAAGTAACAGTGTCTGGTTAATACCATGCTGCTATTCCTACGAAACCGTTTTCAGCCGGTTAGGGAAAGGTTAATTGTAGACGATTAAGGGTTAAGCTACTGCAGCCTCTGTCGTAAACATCGTAACTTGAATACAAATGCTATTCATACGACAGATGTTTGCGTTTTGTTATGACAATTAAGAATATTGGACAGAGGAAATAACATGGATGAGTTTGGGGTAGGGAGCTACTTTGAGCGTTGCCATGTCAACTGCTACTTACTGAAATCTTCAGCATATATTTCGAGCCTTTGGTTCCGTTGTGATAGTGCTATGCTTACGAGGCCGTTTTCAGTTGTTCGGTAAAGGGTGAATTGGTGCTTTGAATATCACGTGGCAAGTTTGAAAGTAAAGTATCGCTCAATTCCAGTCTAGCTCTGTAGTATGTGACCATTGAGCTTGGTTCGAATAATATTAGATTAGATACGAAGCAACGCTGTTGAGATAGGCGTGTGCCCAGAGAGAGACCGAGGCGTAAGTCTCTGTTTCACAGGGGCTATTACAATAAAAGGTCTTGGGTTGTATTTACTCATTTTTTGGCTTTCCCCTAGCACCAGCCTGGTACACATATTTGGAAACCTCCAGCTTATATACGTTAGTTCTATAGCAGTATCAGCTAAGGTCGTACCGCAAACAGCTGTGGCACGTGGCGGCAAACAACAACCAAAAAAAGGGCCTCTACAGCATACCACTAAGACTATCACCTGTGGCTAGACCCACAGTCTTTATCTCACACATTTTTGTATTGTGGGTAACCACAGCGCATACCGTACTCCACCCGCCACATTGTGAAGCTATCACTTCCGTAGCAGCAGCGATGGGCAGTGTCTGCATGCGTGTTCGCCTGTTCTCAGAAGTTCTCAGTGCCCTTCCTGCATGTTCGCCTGTACTGAGAACATTTCAGTAACCTTCCTACATGTTCGCCTGTATTGAGAACTTTTCAGTAACCTTCCTACATGTTCGTCTGTACTGAGAACTTTTCAGTAACCTTCCTACATGTTCGCCTGTATTGAGAACTTTTCAGTAACCTTCCTACATGTTCGCCTGTACTGANAGTAACCTTCCTACATGTTTGCCTGTATTGAGAACTTTTCAGTAACCTTCCTACATGTTCGTCTGTACTGAGAACTTTTCAGTAACCTTCCTACATGTTCGCCTGTATTGAGAACTTTTCAGTAACCTTCCTACATGTTCATCTGTACTGAGAACTTTTCAGTAACCTTCCTACATGTTCGCCTGTATTGAGAACTTTTCAGTAACCTTTCTACATGTTCGTCTGTACTGAGAACTTTTCAGTAACCTTCCTACATGTTCGCCTGTATTGAGAACTTTTCAGTAACCTTCCTACATGTTCCCTTCTACTGAGAACTTTCAGTAACCTTCCTATATGTTCGCCTGTACTGAGAACTTTTCAGTAACCTTCCTACATGTTCGCCTGTACTGAGAACTTTTCAGTAACCTTCCTACATGTTCGCCTGTACTGAGAACTTTTCAGTAACCTTCTTACATGTTCGCCTGTACTGAGAACTTCTCGGTGCCCTTCCTGCATGTTCGCCGGCACAGAGAACTTCTCAGTGCCGTGTCGACATGTTCGGCTGTTCGCAGAACTCGGCAGTGTCCTGCCTGAGTGTTCACTTGTGTTTTGGAGTCAGATAGTACTGTTTCGTAAAAGCCTTCTCAGTGAGAGCCCATTACCGTGAAAACATTGTGTAGACATGGCACTTTTATTCCAAGCCGAACGGCTGAATTTCATTCTGTACATATGAATAGCATTATAGGGAATCAGCTATAAAGTCCTATTTACTTAGTAAGATAAGTATTTCACGTAAAAAGTAGCCATTTTGTTACTACTAAGCCGTAAAATATTATAGGGCCTTATCTCACCTTGTACTGTAAGAGCCCTCAAGGGGGGGGGGTCTTTTATTCGTAAATTTCAATTAATTTAACCAAAGAAGATGACCTTTATTGAGCCCGAGAGCCTACTCTTACATGATCTTTCTATCTAAGCTTTAGGTCGAGTACGCTTCTCAGTACGATAACAAGCCAGTTGAGCTAGAGGAGCTAAGTTCTGCCGAACACAATTTGCTATTTTGGTTTGCGAAATGAATGCACCGTACCGTCCAGTACTGTTTTTCTTCATATCACCACCGTTCGATGTGTGTTAGTCAAGCGCAGCAAATTCGCCTTTACGGCAGTTCCCAAACGCCCCATCGGAACCACAATCGGCCTTAACCTCCGCATTCGAGTAAATACTTTCCAGCTTTCATCGCCTTCAGTGCCAGCTTGGAAATACTTATGCACAGCCAATCCTACGCATCTTGGGCACAAAATAACACGCGCCTCACCAGAGACAATTATTCATCCTATGCAGCGTAACAGAGGTGTCGGTTAAAATAGAAAAACAGTTTCCAGAGCAGCCAAAAATTCTGACTGGGCGTGCTTGATTGCTTACTCGAAATCGAAGCAAAAATAAACAGCACTAGTGATAGGTAGACATCGATAAATGTTTTTAATTAATTTAGGAGCCTCGAAAAAGAAGGAAACTGTTCGTGAGGATACAAAGTAAATGTGCCCATCATCAAGAACAACAAATGGGTTCTTGCAGGTTGTTGAATTTTAACACACCGAAATGGCCCTAAACTATCGTAATGTTAATGTTCCTCTTACCGAAAGTCTATTCTGATGATTTCGTATTTCTTACAAGTTAACTCCGCCAAGGATATAATGTTTTTATTAACATGTCGCTTTGTACGTCTGCCACCCTTGTAGCTGAAAAGTTCTTGACTTATCTTCGTGAAATTTCCAGGGTTTGTTAAGGATATTAATTTTGCTGGAGCAGATTATTCACCAATGGTGAAGATTCATTCAACCATAATTTTTTTTTGTTGGTTTGTCTACCTGTTTTCATTAGTAACTTAACATAAATAGCTATAAACGGAGCTTCATGAAATTTATATGAATTTCTAGAAGTGTTACTAAGAGCAATTAACCAGATTTTTGCGATGATCTGTTGGTTCGTTGGTATCTTTATCTCCGTGTTTGCTTTCATGTTTATCAGCACGTGCACTGTGGAGATAATTCGCTGCTGGCTCTCTCTTTGGTTGCAAACTGCGGCACCACAGAAGACACCCAGCAGAGTGACTCCACACACGTGAGGTGATGTGAGCAACGTCACCTGGACATCTTCCGAAAACTCTGAAGGTAACTCAAGGTAAGGTAGCAACATAAACCAAAAAGTTATGAAGGGTCTTCGTAAAAGGAACACTTGGCAAAATTTTGGTGACGATCTCCGTATCCGTTTGTGAGTTTCTCTACGTGCTCGTCAGAAATTCAAAATTTGTGTACGAACCTAGAAAAAATAAATAAATAAAATGAATAAATATAATAAAAGTACAGGAATCGTTAGTAAAGTCTAGAGGCACAATGAACCAAATTTCGGTGATGAGGAAAAGAAATCATGGTTTTGGACCAAATTAAATTTTCCGTCAACACAGAGTTTCCTGGCAGAGGTATGCGCTCTCAGAGCGCTTCTCTGGCGATTTATGCATTCTCTGCGTTTCTGTTAGCTGCCCGTTGTTTTTTTCTTACTTGAAGTATTCACTTGGAAACTTTATTTATGTTTGTGATTAACCCTCTAACTCATTAGCGATGAGCATTCACTGAAGTATGGTTTAGTTTATGGTCTGATTGACAGACGTAATCCTTATGAAATTTCAGGGCTTGTAAGTTCAGTTTTGCATACAAAAACTAACGTCATATTTTTGGGGGGCCGATAATGAGGTGCGCTTGACTGGAGAGCGAAATTTACCCGCCGAGGCAGCACTTGTCTGGAACATCAAGTCGATGCGCTGACTTCGACCACTTGCATCGCGTTTCAGACGTTAACTCATAATCATTTCCCTTTGAGACTTCCAAATATTCAATTTTTGTTCAACGTAATCAGGTTGTTTGGAACACTTGCTATGCACGATTTATAGTGACAGAGCCAACGTTCCTCTCTTAAGATTCAGAGAAGTCCAGCCTAGAAGTTTTGATTTCCTTAAACAGTCGAAAGCACAAATTAACGTACCCCATTTAGAATTAGATTTATAGGGGATAGTAGAAGTGGGCTGCTGCTTCAGTTTAACTTTTTTCCCTAGAATGAACAACCAAAACGTCGGCTTCTCGTCATTTGCTCATTACCAGCAAAAAAAATAAAATAAAAATAAAAAAAAATAAATGCGTCATTTATGACTGAAGTCTGGTGATTGTCCCTGATCGAATTAGTCTTATTTTTTCAAGCTGTACTGTGCGATTGCAAGGGTTCTGTCTCCTAAAACTGTAGATCGCCTTTTGGGGTCTCAGAAAGAACTGTTACAAATGGTATTTCCGTAGGAAAATGAGCTCTTGTAGCGACGAGTGTAGTCTGATACTTCACTTCTTATTTTCTCACAAGTCATGCAAAACTTGATGCAAGTTTGTTATTTAATTAATTGAGGGTGCCATCTGTTTAGACTTTATGTATCTTGACAAACTAAAATTAGCAGTAATTCCCGCTATTACGATGAAAGTAGACATCACATGGGAAGTGGAAAAGTTTCAATAATCAACAACTAAATTCTGTAACTTTATCGGGCCAAGTAGGTATGCTATTACATTAAGTGTAATACTTTTTGCCATAAATTTGCTTCGTATGAGCTCAGTGATCGAATGCATTATTATTATTATTAAATCACACCAGGCTGGCGACGTAGGAACGGAGAAACTCCATGAGGTTAACAAACCCCCACGCAACTAACCCAGCGGGTGGAGAAAACAAAAGAACGAAGAAAAAAAAAAAAAAGATCCGAGATCACAGAATAGCTCTGTGTACAGATCGTTTAAAGCTGCCAATACCAACACCAGCAAAGACAGAGCCATCAAGACCATTAATTCATTGACGAGAAACTCAAATTCATCAGCACGAGGTTTTTGCGGAGGACAAAATTGATTTTAATCTTTCTCCTTTATTTTTGTCGGATAATGCTATGAATGCTCTGTCGGGTCGACACTATAAAGTCATAAGAACAACTTGATGCAAGGATGCGCAGCTCGCATGTCGTTCGTGATGCCGTATCTTTGCTACCGAGTTTAAATATATTTCAATATGATGAGTGAGCTGTCCATCCTCGCTTTCAATATCGGTGTCAATGCATGCAGATATGACCTCGGTATAATTCTCTATTGATCTATTTTGAGCGAGTATGTGTTCCTTGCTATTCCAAATATACATTCGCGTTTCGCCATGAACAGCACACTCGTTGTTTGAATCTCTTATATCTTTTTAAAAAATTTTCTTGAAATTTAAGGAAGCAGCTTTGTACGTGGGGTCCATTTGTGATTTTAAGGGGCTCGTCTCAGTGCAGTTATGGTATGTCATCAGGGACGTTCCAAACTACCATATTTCTACTCGAAACCAATAGTTTGATTTATTTCATGTACCTTCATAGTCATACGGCAAAAGTCAGATTTGTATTACTTTTCCAAACAGTTGTCGAGGAGTTCTGTGTTCCCTTGTGAAAAAACCCGTGTTGAATTTTTAATTCTTTGTGCGCTATTTCGGAATAAACGTTGTTTGTTGATTTAAGCATCTTTGGTGCAAATATTATGCAAACATACATACCTGTATATTAATTTAAGTTTCCAGTCTACCTTTCCATGTTCACCGAGTTTTCACACAGTTCTTTTTCTTCTGTTTGCAGATTTTCCCCCAGATGGAAGCATTATTGTTGTACAGGTGCAACAGTAGAGCAGTAATTATTTCTGGAATTCTATTAGGGCATGTGAGCCCTTGCGGCCCCAGCCGCCTAGCCACTGGAGTAACAAAAAAGGCCGGAGGCTAACCTCGGGCTTGTTTCACTCCTGTTTCTCGGCCTTTATGGACTTCCAGCTTTCCCTTTGCTCTGTCGTCTGCACCGTGTTGTGAGGACACGATGTCCTCACAGGTATTCGGTTCTCAAATAAAAATTATTTATTGTACAAAGACATTTGTTTCCTGAAAAACTTTTCTATCTGCTAAGCGCAAGCTAAAATTTCTGACTAATTATGCTCATCTTCGGTCACGTTTGCTGGTGTGCTTCAGTACTCGTAAGCAATTCATTTCCGTAAGTTAAGTTTGTCTGCAAAGTTCATACAAACGACTTGCGTTTTCCATATGGACCTTCGTTTACCATCGCAACAGGTGTATGTTTCTTTAGGCAAAGTAAGATAAATGCTCGATATTCGTAAAGAACACATATGCGAATGCTTAATCTTACTCAGATGCTGGGAACACTTCTTGCAACATGCGGTAATAACGATAATTATAAAAAAAGATTATTGAGCGCCAGTCAACCCTAAACGACTTGTTTTATTCGCACTTGAACGTTCGCAAAGTCAATTCTGTCTGTAATAAAGAAGCAAACCATCAGAGCCAAAAACCTTTGAGCGTGTGTCTCCTGTTAGCGACTGTTATTTCATATTCGTCCATCTTTGTCATCAAGGAAGATTCTGGCATTGCGATGCCGGTGCCTCCTGCCGCCTGTTCATGCGAATGTTCTCTCGTTTCAGCAAATAAGGAATTCTCCGTCCA
>LQNS02278091.1:7574895-7643427 GCA_001587735.2 Parhyale hawaiensis | reverse complement strand
GGCTTGGCACGGTGTGGTGTGGCTTAATTAGCACTATGTGGTGTGGCTTGGCACGGTGTGGTGTGGCTTAATTAGCACTATGTGGTGTGGCTTGGCACGGTGTAGTGTGGCTTAATTAGCACGATGTGGTGTGGCTTGGCACGGCGTGGTGTGGCTTAATTAGCACGATGTGGTCTGGCTTGGCACGTTGTGGTGTGGTTTGGCACGGTGTTGTGTGGCTTAATTAGCACGGCGTGGTGTGGCTTAATTAGCACGGCGTGGTGTGGCTTGGCACGACGTGGTGTGGTTTGGCACGGTGTTGTGGGATGCGGCGCGGTTCGGTGTGGCGCGGTGTGGTGTAGCACGATGTGGTGTGGTGGGACATATTGCATGGCGTGGTGTGGCGCGGTGGGGCCTTGTGTGGAGCAGTGTGGCACGGTAGAGTGGCTGTGGCGCTGGCGGTGTGGAGTACCCGCGGTGCAAAGTTCACTTGCAGCGGTTGCTTAATTTTATCACAAACCCTACCAAAAATCAGGGCCCCTGCGGAGGCTAAGCCCGCAACTCAGCTTCTGCTCGGCGCCGCGGCGGCCTTAAATCTTGTTAGGGAAAAGCTTCTCTGCTTCATAAACAAGCTCGAATGTTTGTTTAACTTGAGGCTTTGGAACATTATAGGAGAATATTTGAAATATTTATTATCAGAATTCATTCGTTCCACGAATCTGATCTTTAGGATTGTGTTTAACTTATTCACGAAGGAAAACCTCAATATAAATTGTGTAAGCTGCAGGTGTCAACTGCGGATTAGCATTAATGCCTTGTAAGCCACCTCAAATTCTCCCTAAGCCCCTTAGATATGGTTGAATTAAAGCTATGCAGCTGCATCGTGGATGCCAGTCTGATTGTGCATGTCGCTTTCTATCTCGGCAAGGCGCAGGCTCAATGCGATGTGTGCTTTAGAGGTTTTGCTCCGGTGAGAAGGATATAGAACTGTAAAACTTTTGACAATTCCTATACAAGCATAAAAGAATAATTGTAACTATATTTTATTCTCATCAACTTAAAACTTTTGTCGCCCAATTGACGTTAATTTGTTTTGCATTCTAGAGAAAGTGGGCATTTGCGGCCACCTCGGAACTCTTAACAATTCAACCTCCAGTCCTTATTTATTCATGTAGCCGGGACGTCTTAGTGGCCGCATGTGCCCATCTCCTCCTTTCTTTGTACATAGTAAGATTGCTGCCACGTTAGCTAATGTGGATTTTCCCACTTTTAGAACAGGTACATATTTCTCTGGTTAAAACCTGCTTTAAATGCAGTACGGGGCGTTCGATTGGGCATTGAACTTTTAAGCCTATGAAGCTTGACTTGTATGAATCTTCAGACATTCAGGTTCTCTAGCATCGACTGTTTATTCTAGTTTCAGACGCTGACTCTTCATCAGAGACTTCCGTGGACTGAGTTTACTCCATACAATGGAGATTTCCATCGGCATAATTGGGCTGCTTCTATAGCTCTTGATATGCGATTTCAAGTGACGAAGCAAAAAGTTTTATCTGCAATTAGGGGCAAGTCAAGTAAAGTGGGCTTGGCTTAAATCGTTTTAAACGACTCAGATGGACCGTGCCCTAGCTTAGACGTGTCCTAATTCAGAAAAGCTTGATTTTTCAATTTAAGGTAAATGGATTTTCCTGTTTACTCATATTTAAATAAGTTAGATTTTCTGCCTCGTATTTTGCGAGTTAGGTTTTCCCAGTGCGAGACAGAGTTAAGCGTAGCGGATAAGCACAGCTTGGTTAAAATACAATAAGGTTAATAGTACCGAGTAAGCACAGCCTGGTTAAGATAAAGTTAATTAAGAGTGACGAGTTAGCACAGCCTGGTTAAGATAGGGTTATGGGTGCTCCACAAATGCAGTGTGGTATAAATCCCATTAAATAAGGAACATAATATATATATATTTTTTGTAGTCAGTATTTGAAACTGCAAGCGCACATATGGTAAGGCAATATTGAGAGGGTGTTCCAGGAGATTTTCTTTTTTTCTCGCTGAAATGTTCACTCTAGTTATTGCGACTCGTTTTTATTTATAATTTACATTGCCAAATGAACTACAACGAAATTCTGTTTCGCTTTGCTTGGCTTGATTTCATGAAGTTTCTCGTCGTATTGCTCTAGAGAGCAAAGAACGAACTGCTTCACCCCTCATTAAAAGGCGAACAAGGGAAGAATGACGCCATTCAGTGCTTAACAGTAACTAAATAATTAAATTTTGAAGTTGCAATGATGAAGAAATTGCTTCAAAGGTCCACGTTCCCCTTTGATTTAGTCACACTACAGCACTACAAATGCTGCACCCGTTATCAATATTCGCTGCACACAGGGACCAACGCTCCCGCCCCATGCAGAGAGCACAAATTTCAGCTGCCAATTTTAGTCATGCGCCGCAACAAAAGTTAGAAACTATGGCCGTTCTTTTCAGTTGGATTTAATGGTCGTAAAATTCCCGCCGGCCGCGCTCCCGTACTGGTGCCAAAATCGTGCCGGCGGATGCAGCCGTTAATGCAAAAGCTTTGGATTTAAAGCGGCAATTGCAATTTTTCAATGATTAAAAATTGCAATAGCGAATGTATCGCTGGACACTACTTGCTGCTGCAGTAGCAAAATCCTGCCGTAAAACTTAGGGCGAAAATGTGCTGAACTTTACAGCTTCATTTTTCTCAAGCCTTGAAAATAAAGCAATACTAGTCGGGAAGAATAGCAATTATGTCGGAATAATATAATTCTAGTACTCAAATGTATCTATTGTAAATCACCCAATTAATATTTATAGTTTTCTTCAAGAGCTGCTTCAGGAGGTCTCTTTATTCCTATATTTTTTAATCTTATTTCTATCATGTAAGAACTGTGCAATCTTTCTCATAGACATCAAAGGCATATTTTTTTTTCTGACTGGCAATAAATGCGCCTGAGCAAATGCTTAAGGAATTACAAAACATTGACCTACGTATGACAATTTTCTCCAAAATGATAAATGTCTTGAATTGGAGAACACATAGTTTGTTATGTGTCGACATTATACCGCAGGTACATTAAAAGAGATAACTTTAATTTTTCATGTCCAATTGTCAGTCACTTGACAAGCCAACTTGTCAAAAAAGGAAATTGAGGGATGATCCAAGTAAGTTTCCGAAGTGCTTCTCTCTCTCTTTTAAAACCAAGGGAAGCCTGTAGCCTACAAATTTCCCATTGAGGCTGTGCGTATAAGAATATTTATATCTCATCATCTCAACACTCCGTTAATTTTATCTGAAACTTATGCGCATCGATTCCCTCTTCCTGAAATGTGCGTTATCCTCACCAACTCTTATTTACAAGTTCCAGCTTTGCTTTTGTAATAAAACATACGAATAAATTCATCACCAGATCTACAGTAAAATTCCTACTGGTAGCATACATAACTCCCAAAGGCTAAAAAAAGCTTTCGCTGGACTCTGTACAGAGTTGGCTTTATTTCCTGGTTGTTATTCAACGTATCTCTTCCCACGGCTAGGTGCAACTTAACGGTCTCGTTCTTATATGCAACATTGCATATAGCGTTATTCTGGGGAAACTAGTGGACCCGTGCGTAAAAAAATTCCCGCAATAATCGATATGATATGTTTGCTTTCTTCTTTGACTTGCCGTTTCCACATTTTCCCGCTCATGCTTATTAGCAACTCTTATTCCCTTCTATAAACCCTTCTGCATCAAGTCTTTCTTGTTACTGTGCCGCATAGGCACTTCATATCTCCATTGATAGCACGTCTTCGTTCTTGAGACTGTTGTAGTCTCGTTCTTTTTTACGTTCCCTATCCTCTTTTTTTAATTAAACGTGCGTCTTCTGGAGTAAAATCTTAAGTAAAACACTGTAACAAACTTGAATGCCCCTCCAGTCAGCCTATCTGCAATCTGAGTGCGCCTTGTCCATAAAACTGTCTTCCATACCTAACTGTTTCAATGAAGTGCCCGAATTTCGGCCTCTGAAGCGAGATATGCACTCTCAGAGAAAGACAGCAAGCTAGAAGAAATAATCGCTTACTGCCCGTGAAAAATCATCACCTCGTGAGTGCCCCGTTGATTATCTGCCGAATTTATATGTCGTGACCATAGGAAGAAAGTTATAAAATCGGTCTCCAGAAATTGCATACATATTGTCCCGATTAAAAGAAATGTTTCAAACAAGTAGCACATAAAAATGAAGAGATAAGGATCCAATTTGCACCATCTTCTGCAACTTAATTGGTCAGCGATCTCTACGAAAATGTAATTGAATTACAATATCTGCAACCTGACTTATTTTTCGCCAATCTATTTCCTTTAAAGCGGACACGAAATAAATAAATACATGAAGCGTTCTATCATTATGATTCATACTATTATTATATTAGGACACGCAACCGTAGATAGCGAACTGAAAGGTGCAATGCTGTTCCTTGTCTAGCCTGCCATCCTTTACGGCATTTCAATCCGCAATATAATAATACACAGTTGTTGGTCACTTGCTTGCTCATCTAGATCGCTCTTTGGTTGGTCCTTTACTCCGTCACGCTGTTAAGGATTTAGATATGAGAAACTTGATATACTAAAAACAAGCTGAGATACCATAAAATTTCAGCCTTTGGGGCAAAGGTGACAAATGTAGCTTCTGAAATATATGGGGTATTTTCTGGCGGGCCTTTGTCTGCCACAATATATTTGGGCCTCTCAAACGAAAGGAACCCGAGTGCTCTCTCCTCAGGGGATGTTGCAGCTAGCCGCAATTCCTGCTGAGAAGGTGATTTTGAGAGGAGATGAACAGGCTGGTGCAAATGATGGGTACTCAGTCTACCGCAGTCTGCTCCTCTCTCTCTCTTCCGTCTGGTAGTACCACCGGATGCTCTTTTCCTTTCCTTTCTCTTCTTCCTCTAGTCCGTCAAAGCCTGTACTCGTGATGGCAGGGTCTGGGGCGCGTGAATAGCTGGCCGCTTTCGTAGCTATCATGACTGTCGATTTGTTTTGTAATCTTTTTATGGTTTCCTTTATTTATGGTACATGTTCATTTATTGTTCTTTGCGTGCCTGATAGCTAGATATCCGGACGGAGGAAAAAACCCCGGCCCACGTGGTTCTGAGTCTTGCTCCTGCTGCATCTTATGTACTAATGCTCGGGTCTATATGGTAATTTGGCTGAGCTCGACGTAACCTCTTCCAATTATGACCTGCTGGTGCTATGTTCGGAGACGCTCCTCTCAAGCTATCGTCAGGTTTCTGAGCTGATGATCCCGAACTTTGAAAAGCCAGCGCTGCGGTTGCAAAACTCATGCCCTGGATTTAGGGGTTTAGCTGCTTACTGTTAAATATGTTTTCAGTGAATCGTAGCCCATCTGCTGATGATAGGGTCTTTGATTGTCTCTTAGATGCAATGGCTAGATTCAGTCGTCGGATAGGCGTTCTACTTTTGTCTCTATGGGTGATTTAATTGTCACCATTTGGAATGGTTAGCCGCTGGGAGGACCGATTGTCAGGGCATTCGATTTCGCGAGTGCCTCTGGTTGTGAGCAGTTGGTTGAGGTCCCACCCATTTGATGGGAGGTGTTCTTGGCCTGGTGATGACTGATGTTCCTGATTTGGTTTGAGTGTCAGTGGTGTCTTCCATTGGTTCCTCGGACCATGGTGCCCTCTCAGCGACGCTGCAAGTTTATCAGCGGGTCCCCAGAGTCACTGTTAGGCGTGAAGTATTTTTGAAGTCCTGAGTGAATTGGGATGCTGTTTCTGGTGCCATCCTTGCGCTACCGTGGGGTGGTGTGAGAGAATTTCCTGATCCTGGGTATACTTTGCATCGGCTTTTCTCTTACATGGAAACATGGTGCGTGCCTATATCCCTTCCCGCTTCATTACGGCCAGGACAGGCGACGAGCCCTGGTTTGATGATGCCTGTAGGAGGGCGCTCCAGTTTAAGCGGGAGGCATAATGAAGCTGAGAGAAAGCATAATTTGAGGTCCAGGGAGTTGTTGGCTTCGTCTGTTAGCGCATATAAGTGGTGGTCCACCTTGGTGTGAGCTCTTCTGTCCCTCCTTAATTGGCGCTGGTGGTGATGTTGCTGACCCCGCTGCCAAGGTGGACCATTTGTTGCGCTACGTTGATGGAAGCAGAGCCGGGACCGGGTGCTCATTCCTTTAACGTGTGATCCTGAGTAGAGGTTCTCCGGTTTTGTTTTCAGATCTTTTGAAGTGCATCGCCTTCTTCTTGACCTGGACCCCTATGGAGGCCCTGATCCATCGCGTATGTTTCATCGCTTTCTTCGGAGGGTGGCTGGTGCGCTCGCAGCCTCGCTTGCTTCCGTGTTCCGTGGAATGTTACGGCTGCGCTCTTTTCCGGAGTGCTGGCATGTCGCTCATGTGACGCCTGTTCCGTAGGGCTCTGTTTCATCCCGAACCACCGACTGTAGACCCATCTCGATCACACCTATTTTGTCGAAAGTTTATGACAGGTTGGATGCGTCGAGGGTGGGTCGTTTCCTTGAGAAGCAGGATGTCCTACTCCCAACACAGCATGGTTTTCGTAAGGGCTTTGGAACTTGAGACGCTTTGCTTCATATTTCTCATGTGTTGCAGCTGGCTCTTGATAGAGGTCATGAGGCAAGGTTGGTCCTGCTTGACTTCAGTGCTGCTTGTGATAGCGTGAATCACCTTGGGCTGCTCCATAAGTTGAGATTGATGAATATTGGTGGTTCAGTTTCGCGTTGTTTAGTCAGTTTTTGTCTGACAGCAGATATCAATGTGTAGTTGTTGATTGGAAGAGGAGTGAGTTTTTGGACGTGGTTTCTGGTGTCCCACAGGGTAGTGTTCTGGGCCCTTGTTACTCATTGTATATACAGCGGACCTGTTTGATCTTGCTAATAATTTACTTGTTGGTTACGCTGATGATGTTACTTTGCTGGCTGTTTGTAATAAGCCTAGTGATAGGTTGGAGGCTTCAGCATTCAGCATGATTTGAAAGTGATTGATTCCTTGCGTTCTAGGTGGGGGATGAGGCTAAATGAGGGTGAGACAAAGACCATGCTCGTGTCCAGTTCGCATACAGTGAGATCTCCTTTTGTTGCACTCATACTGGATGGTGTGTCACCTCCTGTGGTTGGTGACTTGGTAATCTTGGGTGTCAATTTTGATCCAAAGTTGACGCTTGAGCCCGGCATTCGTTCAGTTGCCTCACGTGCATCGCAGAAAATTGGTCTTATGAGGCGTGCTCGGAAGGTGTTTGGCTCGGTAGAATTGACACGTCGCTGCTTTAATTTCTGTGTCCTCCCTCTTCAGAATACTGCTCCGTTCTCTGGGGTTCTGCTGCCGATTGTCATCTGTGTCTGCTTGACAAAGTGGTTCGTCAATGTGCGTTCATGCAGGATGGTGTTGTGCCTTGTGATCTGGCGCATCGTCGCAGATTGGTGGGGTCTGCTTTCTGCATAAAATTTATAAGTACTTAGTCATCCACCGTCTGATTTTCTTCCGGAGTCATTTGTTCGGGTGAGATATACTCGACGTACTGGTGCTCTTCATGAGTTTGCCATGGAACCGTTACGGGCCAGTATTCTCGTTCGTTTTTTCCATCGTCTGCGGATGCTTGGAATGGTCTTGATGGCTCTGTCTTTGCTGGTGCCGGTATTGGCAGTTTCAAACGATCTGTACACTGAGCTATTCTGTGATTTCGGATCTCCTATTTTTTCTTTCTCTTTACTCTCTGGGCTGGTTGCGTAGGGGTTTTTCAACCTCATGGAGTTTCCTTTGTTCCCACGTCGCCAGTCTGGTGTTATTTAATAATAAAAATTATGCCCTGGGCATTTCCGGTGAATTATATTGACTGAACTATACATTCTTGGTGCTGCTCCTCAACGTTTCATCAATTCCAAGCTGATATTCAAGCCTTATTTTGCAGGGGGGATGTTTTGCTCTCGCAAAATTCACGGCTGTAGAACTTGCATTTCATTAATGGAAGATCAGGCCAGCAAGATGAGCGCTATTTTACAGTAAAACCTACACTGGGAATCGGAACAAGAAAAAAACTAATCATAAAATTACTGCCGTCATTTTTGACGGTTGGGCACTCAAGTATTAATTTAATAGTAGTAAAAATCGCTTTCAAAAAAATTATGGCTTAAAGAATACTTCAACGGAACCATCGTTTGCGTGGCTTCTGTCAGTGGAACTCTCTTTAGCATATCCTACTCTTGTCCTTCGTTGATCTTCTAGTCGATTAGCTCATCCGGAACTCAGAGCAAGTGTGACGTCTTGATTTAGGAAGAAAGTGAAATACAGTATCTATGCTACCGCTGAGAGGCACTTAATTTAGTCATCTTCAGGGCTTAGATTTCAGATGCTCGGAGTTGGGTGTAACTTCAAGTCGAGATTACTTACTTGAATACTTGATGATTCTTTGGATGAGGTTCAGGTGGTGTTATTCACGCCACCCATCTTGCGCAGAGGTCATGCTGCAGTCCGTGACCAGCGGGAGGGCTAGTAGCGAGTCATCACCACATTGTGTGTAGCCGCTTACAGCTGGTTTATCTGGCACTTTCAGTAGGTATGCGTTAACTGTTTTTTTTTAAATTTCTCAGTCTGAAGAGACGAATATTATCCTATCTCATCCCCACAGAGCTTGATTCGTGTTACAAAATTCTATAATAAAAGACGGTAATTACTACTAGAATATTACAGCTTTTCTAATTTTCCAACGCTAAATAAATCATTCTAACTCATTGCACTGTCACCTACTTATCTGTGTGGCGGAGGCAGGCATCACTGCATTGACACTTTCAACGCCGGCGGAAATTTTTCAAATATATGTAATTCACACAGGGAGATACACCCTCCACTCCTACGAACTCCTCCTCCAGGACTCACCAACTAGTAATGGCCAGATCTTTAGAGGCTCCCTTCATCCACTGTCTTACATTTCCCAGTTAACAAAACGCCTTCGAGTCCCCGCACTTCTGGCGTAGATAAATGTGCTTACTCGATCATGTCCTTAGCTGAATGTTTTTTTTTCTTCCTCAAAACCCAAATTGATTTTGACATGACGGCAATAGCTCGAAGATGACTGGAGCGTGAGCTTCAGCTGCTCTCTGCAAATGGGCCTGTTGGTCCGTCTATGCTGCCAGTTATGTCATTTGATCTAATTTTAGGGAAAAATGTTGTTGCAGATAAAGACTTTATAAATGAAGTGAACAACCATTAATATTGAACTATTTGCGCCTTGTTCTCAAAGACTTTTCTGATTGTTTCAGGCATACATTTAGAAATGTATTTGAAATATTCAGGATGAATTTTTATTTTATTTTCTTTCATTATTCAATTGAAACAAAACTATGCGATCAACTGATTTCGCCTAGAATAATTTTTTGGCAAACGGTTTTTAGTGATATCGAACTTTCAATGATGATTTGGGTTCAAGGGGATGATGACTCTAATGATTGTAATTTACATTTATTCTGCTGTAGTTGTTGTGCCATATGTACTTACCAGGAAATTTTTATTAGATACCCAGAATTTGCTGTGAAATTTAGCTGTTTTGACAATATTTCTAATTTCTTTAAAGTTTCCCATGAATACTCGGCATGTGCGGTTAAATATGTCAAGTTGTATGTGAATATCTCTTTGAAAGACTTTCTCTACACACTATCGAAATTTCGGAGCAACTAAAGCAATCTTAGAGGTAAAAGTACTTCAAATTTCAGCTTCAAACCATAGCCACAATAACTTTGCCGTAAAATTGAGGTGTTTCATGCTAAAACCAATGATGAAAAGCAGCATTTCTAGAGAATCCTTGTCATATAATTTAAGGTTTCAGAGAGTTTGCCGACACTATACTGTAGATAGCGACTAGGCTTCCAACATGCTTTCCAGCATGGCTGTTCTTTGCTTGCTGTGCTTTTTTGTTATGATATAATTGATGGAAGGAGGGGGTTGATTGTCTTAAATTTTGTTTATTGAATGTTTTCTACGGCTAGTGAGTGAGTAAATCTAAGGACGCCAATTGATAAACCTTTTCCTAAAATGATCACTGAGTTCTTAGCTCATTATTGTTATTGTTCTTTTTGACAATATTACCGCCATGAAAAATAATGCAACTTCTTGTATAGCCTTTAGGAAATTTTATCACTTCCGCTGCAGCCTAGAATATATGTTGGGTGCAGTTCATTTTCATTTCCAATTTAGAAGTTTCCGAGGTCAGCAAAATCTTTAGTTTCAATTCTACCTGAATGGATATAAAGCTCCAAGTCACTTCCATCGTTGTAGCCCACAGACAGCTTCCCTCACTTCCTGTCCCGAGCTCACCAAGATTTCCCTCGTGTGGGCGTCCACATGACCATCTTTTTGTCCCACCCTTTTTAGCAAAGCCTTAAATCAAGTCTGCACCAATTTATCGGTACGACCCCAAATCACGCATGGTTTTATCCCTCCCTGGACAGTGATTTGGAAGCTCACCATGCCATTATGGGACCATTTTTTGTTCGGTGCTTGTGCTCGGCGACAGAGCGGCCAACATCTTCCTGTTGTGCGCTCTTATTTTACGGGCGATACACACAGCCTCAGCACGCTCGTTACGCAACGCAGCCTCAGCACGCTCGTGACGCAACGCAGCCTCAGCACCCTCGTGACGCAACGCACCACTTCCGCTTCCCTTCATATTCGTGCCCAGATGATAAGAATTCATTTGCTTACCAGAATGGCAGTAAATTACTGAATATTTCAAGTGCACATAATTGAAGGATTTTGAAGTCACATAATCCGTAATAGATAAAGTAGAAAGACTGATTCCTGTTAAACGCAGCACTTCTGCTTCCTTTGTGTCCAGTGTAGAGGAATTCATTTGTCTACCAAAATAAAAGTAAATCGCTGTAGGATGGCAAAGTAGGATTGCAAAGTCATATACGCTTTCTTAGTAGACAAAATAGAAAGATTAAACACAGTAGCACGCAGCATTCCTTGTTCCGATGGTACTCACTATTATGCTGTCCATTTGTAGGGAATTGAACAGAGTTCAAGGATGGAAGTGCATTCCTGAATATGTACTTTTAACACAAGTTGTAGTTATTATTGGTACAATATGTATAACTTCCTGTCCCCTTGGCTGTACTTTTCTGAAAAATTAATTTAATATCTGCCGCCACCGAAGCAAACTAGGGCACTTTGAGAGCGCATATCTCCGCCAAGTACGGCAACGTAAACGAAAAATTTAAATTAGCTCTGAAACCATGCTTACCTCCGCCATGGGGGTTATGTTTTCGTCGTGTTTGCGTGTCTGTCTGTTTGTTTGTCTGTCTCTCTGTCTGTCTGTCTCCTACTAAGATAACTCAAAAAAGTTATGGACGGATTTTGACGAAATTTACAGGGATTATTGGGTATGTTGGGAGGATTGTTGATGATTAACTTTTGGTGAAGATCCTTCCATCCGTTTGTTTGTTTGTATGACTCATTTTTCTCTAGGCCATGACTCAAAAAGTTGTGAACGGATTTCTATGAAATTTACATGAGTTGTTAGGTATACTATAAAAAGTAAATGACCAAATTTTGTGATGATCTGTTTGAATTTTCGTATGTTTGTTGATGTGTTGGATTTTATGTATATTAGCGCATTAACTCAAACAGTTTTCAGTGAATCTTTATGAAACGCAGGAATGGTTAGTAATGTTAAGAGACATATATGATAAAATTTTGATGCAGATCAGCTGATTCGTTTCAATATTTGAGCTGTGTTTATCGCATTGTTTGTTACGCAATAACTCAAAAACTTTTGAATCTATTTCTATGAAATTTACAGGAGTTGTTCGTAATATTAAAAGGTACAAATGATTAAATTTTGGTGCAGATCGGTTTGTTCATTTGTATGTTTGACTCGTTTAAAAATCGTCTTGACATACATTGGGAGAGACATCCTCCACAGCTAAGAACTCCTTCTCCACGAGTCGCAAGCACTTAACGGCCAAAGCTTCCCAGGCCATTTTAAGCTGACNGATCATGCTTGCGGGCATTAATGACCATCGCTTTGGCGTAGACTCTTCTCCCCCTTCTTTTTTATTTCTCCTATCTTTTTTCTCTTTCGTCTTCCATTTTTCTCCTCTCGTTTCTCCATTCCTCTACATCCTACTAACATAATGGCAATAGCTCACAGAGGGCCGGGGTGTAAGTCCCGGTGTCTTTTTGGGAATGGGCCTTTTGGTTCGTCTACTGCCGCCTATCTAATCTAATCTTATGTTTGTCGTATAGTTCGTTAGCAGCATAGCTCAAACAGTTATGAAAGAATCTTCAAAAAATTACAGAAACTGTTAATACTACTAAATGGAACAAATGATTAAATTTTGGAGTTGATGCAAAGAAAATCATGGTTTCAGAGCCAATTTGAATTTTCCGTTACCGTTGCCTTACTTTGCGGAGCTATGTGCTCTCAGAGTGCTCTAGTTTCTTTTTTATCAACTCCAAAATCAAATCATTTGTTCCTTTTAATAGTATTGACAGCTTCTGCAGTTTTTTGAAGATCCTTCCACAACTGCTTGAGTTATGCTGCTAACAAACTTAAGTCAAACATACAAACGAACCAACTGATCTGCACAAAAATTTAACCATTTATGGCTTTTAACATTATTGAAAATTCCTGCAAGTTTCATAAAGATTCACTCAGAACTTTTTGAGTTATTGCGCTAACAAGCATAAAATCAAACACAGTATGAAACATAAGAACGAACTGATTATCACAAAAATTTGAGCATTTACTCTTTATGATATACTTCACAAAGCATGCAAGTTTCATGAAAATCCGTCCATATCTTTTTGAGTTATTGCATAAAGAAAAATGAGGCAGACAAACAAACAAATAAACAAAAAGATGGACGGATCTTCACCAAAAGTTAATTATCTGTTCCTCCTAAGATACCTAACAATCCCTGTAATTTTCATCAAAATCCGTCCATAATTTTTTAGTTATGCTGGTGACAGACAGACAGTCAAACAAACAAACTGGCAAACAGACAGACCAAGAGACAGACAGACAAACCTGACGAAAACATAACTTCCTTGGCGGAGGTAATTATTATCTTGCAGGCAGCGGATACACCTAATGTGCTTTTTTGCCTTTATTCTGGAATTTTGAAGTTCTGGCAGTGTGAAGACCAAAGATGTAGCAAGTGATGAGAGTCAGTTTAGGAATCCCTTGTCGTACTTCTCCTCGCCTCTCGGTGCTGGAGTACTCCACGCAGCGCAGTTTACGTCCGAGACTCGAACCAGAGACCTCAGCGTGCGGTGCAGAGACACGTCACTTCGCCACCGGGGAGTAATGAGATAGCTCGGCTACGTCAGCTTCCGAGCTCTGGAACTTATTCTTACTGTAAGCGATCACACGAAGGGAAATCAGGAGATGCGCGCGTTTCTGGTCCCAGGCGATCCATACGCAGGATTGGTAAGGGCCGTAGGTGTGGATTTGCTGATCCTTTTCGGCCTTTGGAGAGACATCCTCCACAACTAGGACCACGTCCTCCAAAAGTTACAAACTCTTAAGCTCCGCAGAGCAGCAGCTATAAATTGCACTTGAGTGCATGCATAATCGACTCGTGACTGAGATCTTCCGTTCTTTTTCTTTCCTCTATCATCTATATCCTACTGACATAATGGCAATAGCTCATAGAGGGCCACGCGGGTTGGTTCCGGTGTCTCTCTGGGAATAGGCCTATTGGTTCATCTACTGTCACCTAGCCTATCCAATCTAATCATTCCCGTCACCGCTGGTTGAGGCTGGGCCGAGAGTGACCACACAGGTCCACCTCTCAAAATCGAAATAGAGCTGATCTAACTTTGAACAGTTTTTTCTTTTAATTTGTGTTTTTTGTCTCCTTGTTAACTCACGTACTGCATTATGATTGGTGATTGAATAGGAAAAATTTTGAAAACAAATACTAAATCATTTTTTTCAGTCACACGTCACTACCAAAACGTCAATGAATTATGAAAAACATCCATTATAAAGAATCATGCATTTGCGTGACGTTCCAGACCAGTCAACTCTATTTGGCTTAATTTCACTATCCAGTCAATGCCATCTTCAGGGCGCTTTCGCCTCCGAAATGAAGTCTTTGAGACCTGCCTTCTGCAGACGTTCAGACTGGTGCGCTGGCTTCGACCCCTCGCTCCCCCCCACCCGATGAATGAAGTTACAGACAAAGAGCCTTCTGAGAACTCAATCTTACTCCGTAGACTGGAGTTCGCAGTCGTCTCAATCGTAACCAGGTTGCTTGTTACCATTGCGGCTTAATTTAAAGTTGCAGAACAAGCGCTCATGTCGCCTATTCGGGACGAATCAAACCTCGCAGGCTTACGATCGTCGCCCTGTCGAATGGGCACGTCGTCATTGCGCAGATCCTAACCCTAAACTGCTCGAATAAACTGCCGGTTTCCCGCAAGAATAGCATTCATTTAAATATCCTTTAAAATATAAAGTTACGTCAGGAAATGATCTAATCATCTCGCCATAATCGATTTAACTAGAGTTAAGTTCAGTCAGGGGTCTAACCGTTCCCGCATCCACTGGCTATTTTGATCAGTCATTTGTAATCGTGAGCGGCTTTTAAACTGGTCACGAGGGCTTTAGTATCGCCACACCAAAGAAATTTTGATAAATAGTATCTCAATTTTGGGTTAGATTAAGAAAATTTTCAGCTTACTTGGGGAGTAGATCAGGTTCTCCACTTTGCCCTTTTTTCTTCCCTCAAGGCGCATTCGATTTGCTAAATTGACTCTATCTGTTATCTACTAATTTTTTTCTATTAGGATCTGGTTATTAGGATTAAATTTTACGGAGCAGCCGCGTTTTAAATGAATGGGCTTAAACATAGGTTAAAACTGGATTGCAGAATCGAGTGACTAACCGAGTGCGTCTTGTAGTGGGCAGCGAACTGGTGTCGTTGGATAGCATCCTCTCTTCCACGTGGCGCAAATATTAAATGCATTTATATTATCTCATCATATTTAAGGCCAAGCCTATGGCAGAATCTTTCTACTGTTATCTAGCCTTCATATACTTGCGGCTGCAAGATTTAATTAGCTTGTCAGTCTGGAATCAGATAGAGTGTATCGGGAAGACTTTGTTCTCTCGTCGCGTCGGTTAGTAACTTTTCATTTAGGTCTACCGCATGGTTGACGCATTCCTTTTCATCCACAATTACAAGTATTTCTAACACCATTTTCTTTTCACAGTATAATTATAACATCAGGAATTGCTAGGAAAGGCTAATTCGAGGATGCATGCATTAATTAAGGCTTAATCGAACGCCGCTTGAGGTGATGCTTCCATTCACAGATAGCCAGGAGTTTTCCATAAAAGCGCATCAAAAAATTAAGGAATTCATAGATAGTAATTACTCAATCTTTCATTTTTTTGTTATTTTTTTATCTCTTTCGTTCCAAATGGTATATTTACATCCAGCGGTTTTTTTTTTAGATTCACTAACTATAGCAGGAAGTTGATTTATTTTCAGCAGACATTTCAAAGCATTTTCAATACTAAGTACACAAATATTACTTTTTTGTTATACAAATGCAATGAAACGCGAGATGTTAAGTTTTTAAATATACACTATACCAATGCCGAAGCAAAGCTGAGCTGCATCGGGGGCATTTGTGTGTCCACGCGCTCACAAGCAGTGTCTTTTCAGGATTAGGGGAAAGTAATGCCGGAGCTACACTATGCATCCGCACGCACAACTTGATCCTAGTATGCACAGTTCCCATGGCTTCATAGTACATATTATTTAAACTTGGTATCATAGATACGGTAGCATGAACGTATGTGCTGCATATTTAGAGCGCAACAAGTTGTGCCTGCGGGTGCATAGTGTAACCCTGGTTTTAGATCTTTAATGGAGGTTGCGCTATGCTGTGGGCTCTGTGTGTCCGTGAGGACTTTAGTTTAGTCCTACTCTCGCAAGGGTGTGGACCTGTGGTGTGGACTTAATTGAAAAATTAAGTGTATTTTTGACCCTGCAATTGTTATGCAAGCCTTTTTCCTTGGCTGGATTCTGTAATACATTCAGTTTAGCGCTACGTGCACATTCTAACATAGGACTACGCAACGTTTTCAGCAGTGATGTCACCTATTACTAGGAATTACAGGAAAACTTAAAATAATTATAAGTATTAAAAGTCAGCGTTTCAGGAACAAATTCTATCTTCAGCGCAGTCAAAACTGCATTATTGAGGAAATCGAATGCGTAGAATATATCCGAAGTAACGAAAGCTGAAATAAATGAGAAAGGCAGAAAATGAAACGAACTTGGAATTTGGAAATTTCACATTGTACTATAAGGATGAGCTTGCGACCTTTACTTTAATATTTTATGATGAGTTAAATTGTTGGAAAACCCTAGCTTCATTTGCTGCGATTTTTCTTCGTTATTTTGCATCTTTGTGTTAAATTTAATTTCCGATGCTTCTGTTATATCCTACGCAATAGTTTTTCTTCTTACAATGTCTTCTGGATTGTACTGAGTGTGGTATTTATTCCCGAAGCTTTCACATTTATTACTTTAAAGGAATTCCTGAAGTACTTAACAACAGTCGATGATATCGTTCATAGGTGTTGCCTAGATGATTGTCTCCTACTGCAGTCTAGCCTATGTGCAGACTGCTCATATGATGTTATTCTATAAAAGTAAAAAAAAGCAAGATTGATATAAAATTTAGCTTAATGGATGTTCGTCAGCATGCTGACCTGAGATAACTCTTGATTTTTTTCCCCCCTTGAAGTAAACGATTTTGTACGAAAAGTTATGCTCCTGTAAAACGAGAGATAACTCGTTGAGTGTGTCGTTTCAGTGTATGGATGATGAATTAAGAACTATATATGATACCTCTACAAATGTATTCACTAAACGCAATCATGGTGAGATCTCATTTCAGTAACGTGACTGACGATGACAAGTGATATTCGCTTAGGTCCCAGCACAAAAGATTTCGGTTATTTTGGCCACAAAAATTTTTATAAAGCAATCCTTTATTTGCAGAGAATATCGCATATACTATTTTTTGGCATTTTAGTGCAATGAAATTTCAGGTACTGCTGCTCTTTGAATACCAAGAATTTTTCTGGAGAAAAAGTCACATTACTTCACTGGTATTTTAGTCCAGTGAAATTGCGGACACTGTCATTTTGCCGTACATCAAAAATGACCCTCGAGAAAATACCTTTAAATGCTGTAGTACTTGTTCCAATAAATTTATATGTGCTGCCACCGTTCTGAATGGAAATGGAGCTTATATATATAAAAAAATCATATACTGGCAAATGAACTTGGTAGTTGGTCAGTTATGATAGCAAACGACAAGGAACCATTGAGTATAATAGCATACGCCACTACTAAATTTGTATTACTAGTTGCCGGAGTTTATCTTACTGAAAAGTTTAAAGGTATTTTCTAAGAGGCTGAAAGCTGTGTCGTCGCAATAATATTTGTGACGTCAGAGCAGCTCGACAGCATTTGATAGAATTTTATTTTTGTCCTGGGTCCAATTTTATATTCAGTAAACAGGCTAGATCTCTAAGTCCAGTAGACCAATTTACTTCCTCATTTTCTTTATGCTAAGACAGATTTTTACGTCGTGTTTGCTTAATATTTTGAATTTAGGGAATACAGATTCGATAATTTCAAAATCTCAGTCTATATCCCAGAAGCAAAATCAAATTCTCTGCATAATTGAACACAACTTTTGTAGGGGTAAAGGATATTCAAAATGAAACCAACATTTTCAAGAAACCACAATTTTATCTGAATAACAAAAAATACATAATAACGATATATACAAGACTATAGCATTTGACATCGATACTTATATACGCATGTATGACATCGCAGGGTCTTCATCGAATAAACTGGAGCACACCACAAAAATAGAAATCTGCTCTGGGTTATGTACATAGTTTGCACAGAATACTTGTTTCTGGTAGTACGTCGCTGGTCGCTTGCTAGAAAACTCAGAAATTTCACAAGAGCTTCCGATAATGTTGATGGAATCAGGGAGTTTCACGTGTCTGATCGAAAACTAGACTGTCCCGGCTGCAAGATAACTTGGCTCTCATGGACTTCAGTGTCTTAAGGAAATAACTGAACACACATGGCTACTTACTCGTCGTTCAAGATGTAATCTCTTTTTTAAAAAAAAGTAGCAGCTGCCATATCTCAAAAGCGCGGCGTGCCGGTACTCAATCCCCTTCCAGCAATGACTTTATACAGGTTACTACAGGGCCAGGATGGAGCCAGTCTATTTCAGGAAAAGAATAATTGTGTCCATGTCCAGACACGAGCAGCAGAGACTTAATTCATTTCAAGAAGGGACTGTATTAACGACAAGACCTCACGGCCAACATGGAGCCAGGCTATTTCGAAGAAAAAGGAACTGTTTCCATTCCGAGACAATCCGACCAGTATGGAATACAGTAGATCTCCTTATTGAACGGTAGAACGCCATCTACGAAGAGCCAGTCTATTCCAGGAAGGGAACAGGTTCCCATATTTCATCCCTTTCGCGAAGGGACTGCATCTCTGCCGTGACAAATGAATGATCGCTCTTTGATTTACAAGCATACTTTAAAGAAAATTCTGATGCTCTTGTGAATTATGAGTTTTCGAGCAAGGGACTCGCCCCTATACAGTGCTAGCAGCTCCTCAACCTGCTACAGACGCCGGATTTGCCAGCGGTCATTGTTTTCAGCTTCTATCCAAACATTCCTAACCGAGTGAATGCAATCGTCGCTATAAAACACAGTAGCAAAAAGTATCATTTTGGAAGTGACCGCATCTCTTAAAAATACAGCACTGCAGAATAGTCAAGACGTTGCAGCTCTTGCAGAAATATTTGCTAAAATGTCGTCGTATGGATCGCAGAGGAACGAAGCAAAACCGTGCTACATTGGCGTCCAGCCCAGCGAGAAACAAAAAGTCACAATATTTGTTTAACAATATGCACTCGTATATAAACGAAAAAATTCAGAATAAACGGAAAACAACAAATTTCCATTAATTTCATGCACTAAAGCGCTGTATGTCTTTTACGTTTCATGTATACGGAAGCAGGCCTAAAATTTTAATTAATTACTTAAATTCATATCAGACAGGAAGGACTCGGCACTAAATAAGAAACTAACAATATGTAAAAACTCCGATAATCGTACACTGCGTACAATATGGAGGTAAACTGGTAAACTAACAGCTATACTTCAGCGAGACACGGTGTTAGCAGGCATAGTTTCTATCCTATTCTCTGTTAAAAAATCCCAATGCCTTCAAGAATCAGAGCAATATAAAAAAGTTGCGGAATAAGGAAAAAATGCGAGAGTTGTTCACACAGAATGTTCCTCAACAGCGAGCAACATGAAAGGAAGTCTGGTTGACAATATCAGATTTACGCAATAGTAATTACGTAATTTTACAAAATGACACAGTATACACCTAGTCAATGTAGCAGAAATATATTCTACAAGGATGTAGTGTTTTGTTATCAAATTATTAGCTAGGAAAATCTAAATACACATGAAAATCAACACAACATGAAAAAAATACAAAACGTGAGCATCAAGAGATGGTGATTTGAGGAAAGCATTGATAAACGAAGGAAGACATACAGTATACAGAGGGAGTGTGGTGCATAATCGGTTAATTTTGTAATCATGGCGAGCGTAATACATGTTTACTGGCTGCAGCAGTTGCGCACAACGAAGTAAAATTTTCCAAAGCCTAATTTCTTTAGCTTATATACCAAATGAGAGTTAGCACTCAAGTGTACCTAAGTTCAATGTTTTTGGCTGCAGGTTAAGCACATGCTGCAAGCGTGTAGATTTGTTCCTATTCTTTAATAAAAACTGTACTTGTTCTTGATGTCATTAATACCTATCTAGGTTTCCACCATATTGACAAAAGTTGTGGTGTTGAAAAAATTCAATTTGTTTTCCATTTATGGACCCGATAGTCACACAAGGGTGATATTCCCTTCTGAGTTGATTTCAGCCACAGGACCATAATAACTTTAGTGTAGCTTCCCATGATAAGGCTCAATACGTTCAATTTAATTCCAACTAATGCGACAAAATACAGTACAGTTTCTCGAAGCGACATGGGATTGCAGATCGACAGAGTTGGTTTTAATTCCAATAAATAAGACTAATTGCAGTCCACTAATTGTCTCATAGATACACGGATTGTAGCTCCAGTTTGGATTACTTCCAACAAATAAGACAAAAAAAAAAGTCCCCAGGTTTTCAAAGTTACAAGGGTTTGCAGTTTTGTGCAACCTCCTAGTCAAGCCAGCCAGGGCTTGTGACGAAGGCTGCTAAGTTCAGTCCCCTTTTTCTTCGTCCATGCCAGGCGCCGGCGATAAAAAACGCCCCACTTACAAATGAGGTGCAGCTTTAATTTATGCGCTCCGGCACCCATGGCTTCAGCGTGGCCTTCTGCTCCCCCTCTTCTTTTAAGTTCTTGCCGTGGAAAAAGAGAGGGACAAAAGAGGGAGAAAGTGTTTAGGCCATCAGCGCCAGAGGAAATCATGAATGTAAATTACTCAAAAATAGCCGGAGAGATCATATAGCATCGCTCCATTCAGATGCCGCCAGCGGTCTGGACGCTGGGACACCACCGTGCTCTCCGTCGGCGTGACAACGCAGTTGAAAATATTGTGCCTTCATCATACCATCGGTGTATGTTATTCGAGCAGCTTGTTCTGTAGCTTTTTGGAGTATGGGGTGAAAATAGATGCCTTCGTCTAGCAATGCATCTCTGTATACAAATTCAAGATTTTCGTACTGTATAGCTTTTTATCTGTCATTCAGTAACAAGAATTTGGTGCTTGGCAAGCAATGCGTAAGCGAATATTATTCAAGCAGTTTTCACCGCAACTTTGGGCAGTATCTCATTCGTCTAAAATTAAGTTTGGTAATTGAAATGTGGGCACATAGAAAGTTTACGGAAAATGGACAAATGAATGCGACGAGCATCAACAACAGTCCAAGCAACGATCGATATTGTATGTATTGAGTACTGAAGGGTAGAGCCCCTGTAGCATGTTGCACCGTTGACGAGAAACAGTCTTTTAAATCTGTCAGTGTTGTCCAAGAATCAAGACCGCTCAGCTGCATATTGCGGTATAAAATTGAAAGATTCTGTCCTTGTAGAACAGCTGTCAAAAGTTAATGTTTCCTAGACAAAGGTGAACACTCCGCAGAGAAGGCAGCTAATGAAAAAGATATAAATTTGTCCCCATTGTTCTAAGTACAGCCATAAATGAGATATAAAATAGTAAAAGATGACAACAAACTGTTCCCGTGCTGCTTAATAGCTCTATTAGCGAGCTATAAATATAGAAAATCGATCTTGTGGCCTCTATGCTCAAGTTTATGTAGCCACTTTTCGCTTGAAAACAGATAAGTTACGCCAATGTTTACAACTCATTTGCTATGATCGATGACAGCTCTCATAAATTTGTTTTTCTTTATGACTGTAAAACGAAACATAACATAGAGAACTGTCCCTATAGCAAACCAATTCTTGATAATAACGAAGTTATGTTTAGGAAAGTTAAATTTAGAAAATGCGTGGAGTACATGGCAGAGCGGCATCAAGTAAGGGTAACTGCAGAGTTATAAAAGTATTAAATTTAAAAGTACTTGGTGTATATGTCATGGTCTAGCGGAAAACTTATAAAGAAATGCGCAATATTATAGAAAAGTGTCGTTTACAACATTTGAGGAATCAATATCTTGGGACAATACATAAATAAAGTTAAAAATACTGAGAGAAACCCTGAAATGATTGATCTTAAACCAAATAGAATTGCAGATAAGCTAATACATGCAAATACCAGAGTGCGATGCAAGTAGTCTCGAAACGCAATGTGTTATATCACATCTAGCAAAAAAAAAAAAAACATTGTACTGTAGTTTGACCATATTATATGTTGGTGAATATGCGTTTTCGAATTTTGCAAGAGTTTTCTGCTTGTCATTTGATCAGAAAAACTTCCTAATTCAAAGCCATTAATTTAATGGTACGCTTTGTGCTTCAGGAAAACCATCACATTCTTGAATGTTTCAGTTATTGGTATATTAATACAAAGATATTGGTATATTACTCCAAGAAAACTATTGCATTTACCAATAGTTCATCTGGTAAATTTTATGCTCTAGTATCTACTGTACGATCTGTCCGGTTTGTCTCATCCCCTATGAAAACCATCGCATTCTAGAAGCGCTCATATATGCAGCACGCCTCTTTGCCTTAGGGAAAACAAAACACACGAACATTCAAAGTCATCAGTGGGTGAAAACCGAGAAGAACGACCAGAAATTTGGAACCGACAAAGATGGAGCAGAACGGCCATATTGCTGTACCAGGGAGCCCGGCAGGGATGGCGAGCAGAGCACGCTGGTTGGAACCTTTTATTGAAAAGAAGAGCAAAAAGAAGACCATGAATAGCAGCTCATAATGCGCACCACATAATATGAGGGATTAAAGGTATGGGAGGGGAACCTTCTGCATTCATTGCTGGGTAGGAAAAGCTTGAGATCGTCCCAGCCGTTGCTTGGGCACAGAGAGTCTGCAGCACCGCTGGACTCATCGATCTCTATAAGCAGCAGTGGCTGCCATACCTAGTACGGGTGAAGTTCTTGTTATATTATGAAGTTATAGCATGCATTCGTGAATGCATAAGATAAGTATGAGAGAAGCGTCACAAACCATGCGTAGCTGAAAACGGGATACATGTGTGGAGCACACTTACAATGCATGGTATTGGTAAGAAGGGATCAAGAAAATGAAAAGAGGACAGCATGAGATACCTAGGGCAGCTGAAACCGGAGTACAATTTTGATGAAGTATAATTATAATGGATGGTATTGCTGCAGTATAATGGCGTGAAATTGCCACAGCTAGTCGGTATTGGTGAAATTGAGAGTATTTAAAGCACATGCTCATAATGTACGGTATTGCTATGAATGAAAAATATGAAACTAACGTGAGACATTCATCAAGCTAAAACTAGGGAAAATCCTTGGTATCAACTTCAATTGTGAGTTCAGTGCGTCAAGAACATACTTGAGATAGGCCAATGCACAGACTATACATATACTCATATATACTGTACCTAGCCATGAGCTGTGTGAACAATCCCCAACCCTGTCAAAGCAGGGAAAATTGATGGTATCTTTTATAAATAACATAGTAACTGGGAAAATTCAATGCATATTCCTGAAGTAAACTCATAATGTACCTTTATTGCCACAAAACAATATTACGAAAAGCTTGATACACCCTGTCCATTTTTTCCAGGTGGCAATGGATGTGTCATACGAATATGGAACAGAGGGAAATGCAAGGAACATACTCAACAAACGTTAATTGCTACAAAGTAAAAGATTGCGAAAAGCCGTGAAAATTCAGTTTAAGACCAGAGCCGTGTACCAGAAAATGACAAAATTCATATGAAACATTCTTGGTAGGAACAAATAATGACTTTACATTGCAACGGGCGAAAAGTGGTACAGTTGGTAAGATGCATTCATTGTTGGTGAAAACTCATTAGGTACAGGCATTGTTATTGGGCAGATGAGCTACATGAAATATTGACAAGAGATATATAGCTATCTGCATCATTACAATGAGAGCAATTCATGGTAAATTGAGAATGTGTGGGTAACTATGTCCAATGCCAGTATTTTGTATTTGATTGATATTTGAAGTGAATAATACATTAAGCTGCTAATGGTCTGCATATTCAGTAAGTAAATATATAAGTACAAAAGTAGTAATAATTCGTGGAGGGACATATAAACATCGGCACTGATAGCATGAATGATGGTAAAGGTAGAGTTATCCGTTGTTCGAAGTCAAATTGAATCTACATAAGCAAGAAAGATGCACGAATATCTGAATAAAAGCCTAACACGTAGTCATTTTAATGAGCAAAATTCTAGAGGAAACGATATAGAATTTCCCATAGTTAGACACAGACAGAAAAAAAAACACTACATACGGTAAATTTCTGTTTGCCAGTTCAATAGAGAAGCTGATCACATCGGTTACACAATGTTCCAGTATATATACCGTATACGCATCGACAGTACCTAACCACGCATCGACAGTACCTAACCGCTTGTTTTCTAACCGGCCTCTAACTTTCTTTCAGTAGCGCGAAGAATTACGAGACACTCGTCCTGAATACTGACGTCATTTTTTTACGGTGAAATCTAGAAAAAAATCGATGAATTATTGTGTGATTTTTAGGACGAACAGTATATGATGGGCGATCGAAAACTAGGGTATGTTTTGGACTGCATTTTAAGGCAAATTGTCTACAAAATTGAAGACTTCGATTGATGAAGTGAGTTAGAACCGTAACCCTTTAGCGTAGATTTTAATACTATTTCTTCCTCCAATTTCACTGCATTACCTATACAGCAATTAATACTCTCAATGATATAACAAACTTTTACTGTAATCTTGTGGTGTATGTTTGAAAATATCTCAAGCTACATATTATGAAATTTTAACACTCCTTGGATGTTTCGAAATAGCCGTAGAGGTCTTGTTACGGAGACTGCTTAGATTTTGTTCATTCAAATGCATGTCGTTTTTTAAAGATGCTACAGTTTTCTACAGTTCACTGCAGCCAAGCGAAAAAGCCATATAGGCGACAGTATAAGAGGCTCGCCTTGCATGTTAGCGCTCCACGTGTCATGTTTGTTTGGGAAAGGGGGCACAATGCCTCTCAGAGTGCTGTTGCGTGAGGATGTGCTGTGCTGCGGCCATGGACCACTCGCCAGGGCTATAATTGACACCTAACTTAAAACAGATATTAGATCTAAGGTGACACGCAATAATGCTCAAAAAACTATTTTGTGGAGGGAAAAAGTCGAACTGAGGCGCGCAGCAAAATTGTCCTGGGCCCGAAAAATCGCAAATTGCACCTACAACAACGCTGGCGAGGTTCGCTGTTCGTACCGTGACACCGGCACATTGCAAGTCAACACAGAGCGAAACAATCTAAACACGATGCATAAACTTCACATTAAGCCGGGTGCACACGTTAACCTTTTGCTCTACGCTCATACTTCACAGCGTTCGTATGCGTTGCTGGGTGTGTTTGACAACAAAAAAGGGCGTAGCTTTTGGAGAGCTAATGCGGTCCTAGTTTGGAAGAACATGAAGTTTTACTAGTGGCCGGTACTAAGCAATCTGACTTGCTGGCTAGCATTTTGGAAATTCTTTTATGTTGCGTTTGCAAGGTCAAGAGGAAATATTTGAATGTTCCGCCGGGTAACCGGCTTCTAACAGGACACATCTATAGAGGCGTCCTGAAGAAACAGAATTAAACAAGTCGGGACAGTTACAGTGGTATCAATGCTGCTATTATTATTATTATGAATATTATTTTTCTTTAGGTCTATCGAAGGGTTGGTTATTTTAGAGTCTCATGGCAAACTAATTATATTATATGTATACTCGTTTGTTCGTTCAAGCCTTTGTAATAGTCTCCTAAGATCCTAAAATGCTTGTAAACACAACTGCAAGTTCTTAGCAAGTTTGGTATGCGTTTACTCATTGAGCGTGCAAGTAATACTTATCTGAAAAAAAAATTGCATACAGTTATCAAGTTGAAACCCATAATTTAATTTCAGCATAAGTTGTACTGGATAAGTGTCACTGCTTAGATAAGGATTCGACGTGATGAACATGATCTCACAGCTTACAGTATCAATCATCGAAAAAGTAAAGTAAATTTTTGAACGTTAATTAGTAGGACAAATTGATCATTTGTGTTTCTCGCAAAAAAAGGTAAAACGGCAGAATTAAGATTTGCACAGCAACGATTGCAATCATCAACGGAATTCATCATTAATCAGTAGCAAAAGTAATATGGAAATTTTTCGAATTTCCTCCATTAACACGCTAAAACGGCATGATTTCCTATCGGAAATTTTAAGCTAATATCTGATATCAGTTAAAGGCGCTCCTTTATGAATTAGATAAATGCCTATGAATTTCCGGCAGGGATGCCGCAGCTCAAGGGAATACGACACTCTGTTACTTTCACAACACCCATTCATTATAATGAAAACCTTGGCCGCGATACAAAGTTATAGAAAATCTTTCACTGTTAAAAGCGATACAACATGATTATTACCTTATCAATTATAGCTGCAAACGCTTCAATACCAAACCAATGCATACAGTTAATACATAATAATTGAAACACAGCACGAAGTAAAAAGCAGCTATATAAGAAAAGAGCTAATGGCAAAAGTGCCGCAACCCCCAACGACAAAGAAAAAAAATCAATTTTAAGAGGTTGCCGCACTTGTCAAACTAGCCCTTCTTGTTAGAATATTTCACTCGTACATGACCGCTATATAAATGCTCACACGAAATGGCGTATACGCAATATAACGCACAGCATATTTGCACTCGTATAGCAACACGAATGTTACCTCTGACTACAGTGTTACGTATGTACAATTATGTCTCTATAATATATACAAGCCTAAATAGTTCATGGAAACATCATGCACGTTACGCTGGGAAATGCTGCAGACGAGGTTCTCAGTAGCAGTGAATTATTATTATTATTATTATGAGAGTGTCCCACTAGTTGCGGTCCCAGACAGAAATATACGCACTAAACTTCACTGATAGGAACAGACCGCGACAAAGTTGACTTCACGACGTCATCGCCAAGACAAATACAAAATTCCCATCAAGAATTAATGCAGATTCAAGTATTCTGAGATGGAAAACCATATGATTTACTTAGCAATATTGGTGGATCGGTAGAAAAGCTTGGATGAGTAATTCCAGTAAAAAAGGAAGAGAAGATAGATATGAGTTTCAGTGCACTGCATAGCAGAGATCTCGACCAAAATTTACTCGGCGTGATCGAGCAAAGGCACAAAGAAGAAACTCCCGTTACGAATTAAAAGCAATTTCAGGAAATATCAAAATAATTGTGTAACGCATACTATTTACTGGGAGACAATGGTGTTCAAATTCAGCCGGTGCGGGACTATCGCAGCTAATAATCTTCCTAAGAAAAAATAACGGAGACAAGATAAAAAATACTGAAGATTTTTCACTGCTGGTGGTTCTGTAATTACCAATGGCCGAATATTTACCCTTGATCAATTAACGGGTTGCCACCGATTAAAATAGTGGCATGAATTTCTTCAAACCTCGAGGGTGAACCGATGAATATAAACACCAATAAAACGAATAATTTTTTTTTAGTTCTCGGTAGTGTAGTAGAGTGAAATATTCGCATGAATTTCTTCAAACAGAAAGGGGTCACAGCGAGAGTTGAGTGATATTATTGTAATCAAAACTTTTCATGGTCGACGGTCGTGTCGATCCGTGAAATTCTGGCATAAATTTCTGTCTGCGTGAGACTCTCCAATGCGAGGTAAGCTTATATATCGCGCCCGTCTATGTCTCCAGCACCTCCTCCAAATCCTTGTTTCCGACAAGCATACACCTTAATACTGACAGTATCAAATGGAAGGTAAAAATTCAGAATTAGTTAACGTCCCTTCAAAAGCATGGGAGTGTATATTTCTGCCTTCTTGCCTTCGATTAGCAAAATAATTACCTATGCGTCTGATATACTCGTTCCGTTGCAGCACATCAAAGCAACTTATATAATTTTTTTGGAGATACAATGGACGAAAAAAACTGCGATGTAGTGAGAGCCAAGCAAATTTTCAGTCTGCTGCGTAGCTGCAGTTTCCAATTAGTGTTGGGTGTATTGTGATAGGTTGATCTTTTGGCAGATCAAAACCCAGAAAAATTTCATCCAAGCCACGCATACGGAGACTATACATGGTGGGGAGCCCTACCATTGATATGAAATCATGAAATAAGGTACGTATAGGCCACCGAAAATATGTAATGTGGAAAGTATCGAAATCAAGAAATTTTACAATGTCTTCATCATTTGCGAAAAAAAGATACTGAACACTTAGATATTTACACATAAGTTATAATTATTTGCGAAAAATGTTTTCAGTTATAGGAGAACCTCCTATAGGCATCTATTTTAAATGCGTTAAATAAATGTATTATTCAACACAGCAAATTCTTGGCAAGGCTTTGGTGTAACGATGAGTACCTACAAAGTCAATGCACTATAGAAGAAATTGAAGTAATTTCTCATTGCCCTTTAAAATATAGTTGTAGTTACCTAAAATGACATTTCATATGCATGCTCCAGGGAACTACTGATCTATCATACATTGAAATTAATATTTGCGTTCTGAAAATGGAACTGATGATCAGTTGTTCGTTTCAAATAGCGTATTATTCAGTAAGTTTGTCACAACGCAAACAAAATATACGTATATCTTAACCGCAATAAAATGTATGTAAATTTCAATCATTGGTTTACTGAAGAAAACGATTTCATTACTATAAACGCAATAGGTAAATTTAGTTAAAACTGAAGTTAGCTTAAGAAACTCAATTTAAATTTAAAGATACAAATGCAGCACCTCATCGTAACTAAGGTCGGCTGCCCACTAACAACTTACGTTGCCGCTAGCAGCGCTAAGAGTAACTCAACTAATTCGACTGCGTAGACGTGGCCGTGACTTCAGCATGACGTCTATGAAGATTGTGCTGTAATTCTTAAAATATCAATTTTTGTCGTCTTAAACGGCTCATAATTAGGAACGGTTGTTTAAAGTTCAACATTGCCGTTCGCTACAGTGTAAAAGTTGGAGTAGCGACTGAAATATTTGAAAATTTTCGTTACAATTAAAACTTTGCGCAAGCTGAAGCCGTGCCGTAGCTATACGTGAACGGAGAAGTTGAGTTGCCACTAAGCTGGTAGCGGCAACGAAAGTTGCTTGTGGGCAGCCGGCCTAACACCGCATGAAAACATCCTCGTAATTGTTCAGAAAGCATTATTTTTATCATTTAAAGTCAGTTTGATGTTTAACAGCCAATGGTTAATTCAATCTCCAACCCAAGCTGCGATAGCCTATATGCTATAGCCACTAGCCAGAAGGATCTATCCGCCTTGTTCTATCTTGTTCCAAATGCATGGAGGCAATATCAGTCGGTCCATGCACGAAATTTGATGTTGCTGGTACCAAAACTCCTGTAAGTTATTATATCAGACCTGGCAAATATCACGCTCTCACACTTAACATAAATTGATAATTCTATTGTTATCCCAATTTCGCATCATATTCTATGAAGTTAAAAATTTCTGTTTCATAACTGAAGCGGAAACAGAAATTGAGAACGGTCGACAATTGAATAATCTCATCAAGTGATTCCTTGTAGCTCTAAATGCATGATAATAAATGAACGATTAAAGCAATGTCTTGTACGGTTCTTGACCGACAAAGCAGCCACGTTTTTTTTTTTTGTTCTGTATATAAAGTTTAGTGATAACGTGCCATGATTTATGAATAAATAAAATAACTTTTACCTTTGTCAATGAGAACCAACATGCAAGCAAGTGATCTGGGGACCTCGTCCTGCACGCGAACTCACGTCTCTGTATACACGATCACTGTTCTGTTATAATAATTGCCAAAAGCGTTTAATTGTGTAAATATTAAATGAATATTATAACTCAGTTCAAAACTAAGTCTCTGAAGAAATTATTTTATTCGAGCAGCAGAGCAGCTGCAAGGTTTACTTTATTCATAAACACAAAAATGAGATAGTTCATAATATGAAATACTACTTGTGCCCTTGAGAAAGTTTTCTTCTTTCTTCTAACGAAATAGCTCCTTCTTTTTCTTAGTGTAAATGCAATCGCGCCAGTAAAAACTCAATTTATTTTGCGAAAAACAACACATATTTCTTGCAGCTCACACGCATATACCGCCTGACGATGCTGAAAAAAAAAAATGCGTTCTAGCCTCAGGGAATGCACATATCCTTACTTTCAATATTAATAAGCTTAACTTATGACAGGAAAGCAGATGAATATTTTACTGTTACCTCTTACAAGGTACTGCATGACGATAGCTGCAAATACTATCATTGCTTATGGGCTTTTAAGATAAAGTCAGTGTTCCTTTTTTTGAAATTTTAGCAGCATTTTCGAGAGCCATTAATTCCAAAATGTTTGCCTGCTTTTGTTTACTCTATAAATTTAAAATAATGAGTTCCTAAAGCCTATAGGAAGTATTTCCAGCGAGCATATGTAAATACATTCTTGCATGAGCCGGTAGAGTTTCTGCGGTGAATGAGTTAAGACCCAAATTTTTCTTCCATTATCATGAAAAATTGACTGTGAAAAATTACCTCACGAACTCATGCTGATTAAAAATAACATGAAACGAAAAAGTAAGAATTACGAAACTGCGTACCAAACTTTTTCAAGAAGTTCCTGATAATGTAAGTGTATTTGAGAAATTTTTATTCCTTCTTTCTTAGTTTGAAAATAAGAAACTGTGCGAGAAATAACACAGTAGTGGCATAATTGGTTAATAATAACTTAGAGTAGCTATCAAACCATCGTTAATAACAGTACAAAGTGTGATGAAAGTCTATTTTAGAAAATTGTTTATCATAGTATTATGAAACAGCAGCAATAAGATTCCATGTTCCTTTTAAGAAATATCGCAACACACAGCAATTTCGATAATCACTAACGTGGCAAAAAAATAATTCAGTCTAATTTTCACAGAAAGCTCAGCTAGGTGGCGCATGAATTTACCGAAGAGTTGATATAAGGCGAAACAGTTTTTTAAAGAAAGCATGCAAAATAATATCTTCGGTGAAACTTCACTGAATTACATACCTCACAGGCCAAATATCTATAACATGTTTCTCTGATAAAAATGTAAAATTAATTGCAAAATCATTCTGATTTATTCGCTACAGCAGTATATATGAAAGAAAATACTAATTGATGAATATAACATATGCAATTTTTTTTTTGCCAAAATTGTAGAACCCAGTAATCTGCACAAGCGCATTACAACCCTCACAAACATTGCTCGAATTTGATGGAGCATTCGCTGCCACACTTGTGCTCTTTATCTTTGATTTCCAATTAATTAGTGATGCACAAAAACATAATTGAAGGACATAACATGGAGAAGTTTTCTTTTCAGGTGTGGCTAATAACCCGCAAGTTTACATCAGATTGGCCTAATAACCCTTTAGTAAATATCATTGAACCTGCAGTGGTCCAGAACTTTCAACTGAACTACATTGAAGATTATATTACTCGTTAATTATTCAAAGGAAGTCATCGCGAAAGAGCGATTAGGGTTTGAAGCTTGAGCTTTATAGAGCATATCAACTGTTGAAAAAATCACCATTATTTTCTATGCAACAACCATTAATGAATATACATAGATATTTAGTACATATGAGCTATCGACACGGAGGGTATATATAATGTACCTGCTGTTAGGGTAACTGGTAACTGCGTTTTCTGGATCCAGAAACGGTTGTAAAAGAAATCGGCTGATGAAAATCACGCACATCTTTGAAAAACATTAGTTGTTACAAGAACGCGTGGTTAATATTAAAGCCATTTAAAAAGGCGAAAATATATTTTTCATACGTCTGAGGGAATGCTAATATTTTCAAACACATTATCTATTGAAGAAATCAATTTTTTTAAATAAGCGTCTGTTACTGGAAAGCACGTGTCTTTTCACACTCTAACTGAAATAGTTTCTGCTGTTTTCAAAGCCTTCTCGATCCGTTCGAAGATGCCTGCGTATATTGCTATTCAAATACTTGATTTTTCTCAAAATACATATTGTTTCTGAAGCCTTATGACTGCTCGGAATTACGTATCCAAATTCCTTTCAAATATTTCAATTGTTAAAAAAAAAAACAATGTAGATATTGTTTTTAAACATTTGTGGCCTCGGAAAAATGCATGCACATACTGTATCTCCTTTTAAATATGATACATTAGCTGTTTTTTTTTTTGAAGAACCAATTAAGTATATTTTTTGAGTAATAAATGTCAGCGTGTGTATTTGTGTGCAATGTATTGATGATCGGGAGCGGTTCTGACTGGCATGGATAAAACATATAAAGAAAGTTATATATTTAGAGCAATACTGTTTATTGGCTATGTTATGCAAAATAATAATTGTCAAATCGGTACCAGCTGCCTTGGTAAGACAACAGATATGAAAGTTAATTAAAAATTTTGTAAGCTATACGTAAAAAATGAGAAGTCCGTTAAAAAAAAAAAATATTGTGAGCGTTTGCCTGATGTTCACCCAAGTTAAAGAATGCATTCATTCAGGAGCATTTTAAATATTCACTAGTAAGCTAAAGTTCCTTCAGAATTTATGTGAACGACCGGGAAGATTAGACAGAAACATAATACTGTTTGGAGAATTAACTTTGGCATTGTCCAGTTTACCGCACGTACAGCATTGGCAAAATAAAAACACCCAATAATTAGGATTGCATTCTCTAAATAATTTTTCCCTCATGGATATCTTTTCAGTAACACTGAATGCTGAAGAAATTGCTCCTATAAAAAGATGTCAAAATGAAGCAAAAATTCTGACAACAGTTAGCATTTGTCCCGAGAAAGAGCTACCATCCTTTACGTCGTGCGATATGAATGCTTTACCAATTAAGGCAACAATTCTGTGGTAACCATTATGAAAAGATCTTTCAGTGTCGTTGCCACAGAATTGTTGCCTTTATTGGTACAGCATTCATATCGATCAACGTAGAGGACGGTAGTTCTTTTTCGGGATAAATGCTAACTGTTGTTAAAATTTTTATTCCTTTTGACATATATCGACATCGTTTTTTTATGGGAGCAATTTCTTCAGCATTCAGCGCTACTTAAATGATATCCATGAGGGAAAGAGAGGAAATATTTTCGGTAGTTACTGCTCTTTGTATTGTTAGGCACCGCTTTACTTATTTCGTTTTTCATTGATAAGGTAAGTTCAAGGGATTATCTGAATATATCTTGATCATTTTCAAAAGAAATACGCATTCTGTACTGACACAAAACTTGTTTTCAGAATTGTAGGGCTTCAGTTCGGGTAGGCGATGGTGAAACGGAAAAAAAGATAAACAAATGCAAGAACCATGGCAACAGGGTAAGAAGTGAAAACGTATTACATCCTTATTACTGCAGGTATTTTTTGCGTCAATTTCAAACTGCACTTACTAACGACGAAATGCAAAGCAAAATACTTTCGTACTGGAATTCAAGCCCTGCACTTGCGATCGACAACTCCTTTTCGTCATTTGGATTTTAAGTTAAGTTTTATTCTTTAGTAATTGGAGAAATACTGTTTGTTAAATTCCGCGACACCAGTAAGCCGTTTCATATAAAAGCACATGCAAGTAACTAATTTAGTAGTGTACAACGTCACATATCTTTTCGATACGTGAAAATAAAAAGGACAACTAAAATTTATTACGACAAAATATTTCTTGAAGTGAATATTCAAAAAAATTGCTTGCTTAAAAATGTTACTTGGATGAGACGAGAATAAATAAAATAGCCTAAGCCGCTGCACTCAGTTTCCTTGACCCAATTTTTCTAGAAAAAAAACTGGCATCTTATCACAATTTTCATCATCGCGCATAGATCGAGAGAAAGCTAGGCGAAAAAGAAATAATATTCATGCCGAATAATTTTCTGCCAGCAACTCTATTCTGGAATAATGTAAAACGGTGTTTATTAGTCCAAGTTTGTGTAGCAACTGAGATCAATTCGGATGAAACAAATTTGAAATTGCCTATTTATCTACTCGCAATATTACGGAAGTTAGTATTTGTAACATGTGACACTTTGCTATAGGTGACTAATCACTGATTACTGAGTCAAAAAATAATACTGAAACAAATTAATTGTTAGTTCAGTCCAACTTGTGAACATCAGGTTTGTAACTGAAGGGAAACCTTGCTTGCTCAGTCAAGTTAGTACTTCATAAAGAAATAGCCAGTCAACCTTATACATTGAATCAGCTTGCGCATGTGCCGCTATAAAATATATAATTAGGAGACCAAAATATAAATTAACTGCGTGTAAGCCTCAGGGACCTTTCCTTGTCACCGATCTTACTTTTCAGTAAAAAAAATCCTCATATAATCACAACTTCAACTCATACCTCTCCTCAAACTAGAAAGGCCAAACGACACTGCAAATCGCGTTTGAATGCTTCTAAAATATGTGTGCCAAATATATATGTACGCTGTTAAAAGTTTAAGAATATAGATTCATACATACACGTCACTAGTTTTTAATTCAAGCATCGGGCAAATGTTTTTGAGAAGTTGGGGTTTCAAAATGGAGCTAGGAATTATGCCACACGCAAAGCATACGTACGCGAATGATTGGATAGTGCCTCACTATCCTATAGTTATAAATTGATGCACTATTTATGTACTGATACACTGTTCTACTTTAGGCAACATGATTTTACTGTTCCGTACTCAACCTAATATCGAAAGAATTATTCTGTTGTGGGATGAAAATTTTGTTTGGAAGTTTCAGTTAAAAGATACCTAATTTTCCAAGTGAAATATATATAACAAACCAACATAAAATATTGACGAAGTCGTTTTAATTGCCTATATATATCCATGTAAGGCTGTACATGGTTCCGGTTCGATAAATTTTGTTACCTATAATCTGTTTCCCAATCGCAAACTGCTTCATTATGAACAAGTTGGCTGAATTCTAGGCTACAAGAAATCACTTGAGCACCGAGAAAAATAACAATATTGATAGTAACATGAACGTTGTTATACAGAGGAATTTCAAGGCTTACAAAAATGAATTATGTTGAATACTTAGGACGAGAAAAATTGCATAAACAGACTGTTTAACTATATAATATCACAATGAAGATTCGAATGCTCTTGCCGCGTGAAAGTTGAATAATTTACTGATGCACACATATTTTCCTCTATTTCTAAGTTAACGATTCATACACTCTTACACATTTGCCGACCAGGAACTTAACCGTCAAAGTGTTAACTGTAATGGAAATAGCCTGCTATAATGCACACACGATCGCATCTCCCACTTCACTGTATCTCTTTTCTAAAGTGAGCTATTTAGTACAACAACAGGTAATTTCGTTATGTCATCTATAGCTCCGTGCTTATGAAGTTCAAATCAAGTACGTACGGAGTTAAGAGATGCTTGAGACACGCAACAGACATCGTATACTTTTGTTCCAAAGGGTGGGCGTTCGCATACGAAGGAGAGGCTTTCTCGAATCAGTGACACGATAAATTTATATTAGCTAAAGTCAGTTAAATAAGAATACAAAAATGAAATACAGCAACGACCATAACTAAAAATTCACCAGAAACCAACGCAGCTACATTATAGCCTCTCCAAAACTCGTATCGCATTGTATACGTAGAAGAAGCAAAATATCGTAATAAATAATTCTTCCTATCGCAGAAGTAACACAAAATATTTACCACCATAAATGATTTTGCACTTCACCTAACTCAAAAACACTTTTCCTTTACAACACACTACTAATAAAATGGGTGCCTAAAATTATTTAAATCCAACAAAAAAAGCACCTATCCAGGAAACAAAGAATACCTTGCTATAGTAAAAACAATTACAGTAAACTTACACAACAACTGATTATCAAAGGGAAGTGGTAGTAGTATTGTGATAAAGAGGTGGGTAATAATGCTGCTCGGGAGCCATGTTATGGTGAGAACCAGCAGCCGAAGACACTGGAGGCAATGGGCTAAGGGAGTTGTAGACATTGTAATCCTTGCTTTCCCCGTGGGGAGCGATGATGGAAGTTATGCTAAACGGATGGACGGAGGGATGGTAGTCTTTCAGTTGATTATATTCCTTCAAATAATTGCCGTAGTCCTTGGCGTGGCCGTTCGGATAATCCTTGGGATATCCCAGGAGCGAAGGATGAATCGGCGTCCCAAGATCGTGAGGCAACTGGTGGTGGATGGAATGTTCGTTGTGATCTGAGTATTTCTCCTGTCCATACTTGTCTGTCAGAGGCTGGTACTTATCACTAATTGGATACTTGTCATGAAGCTGATATTTGTCCTGAAGTTGATTATATTTTTCAACCTGATTATACTTATCGCAAGGAACATATTTATCAGAAACTGGAGTAGCGGCAGGAGGTATGGAATGGTACGGATTTTCAGAAGGTTCTAATTTTGTAGCCGCTTCTAATAGTTGGTTCATGGTGCTGGGAACATTTTCTGAACTTGGAGGAGGAGGATGTCGGTGTAGATGACTCGCGTGGGCTGTGGTGGGCGCTGCGGCGGCCGGGGAAGTCATATTCACATCATGGGTCTTCGTCTCTTCCTCCCCTCCGTCATGAGTTTTACTGGCTACACCAGGAGACTGGTTATGACTGAGAGACTGCGTTGATCCGACTTGGGGTTTCTTGTCCTTCTTCTCCGCTTTAAATCTCTTCTGCCGCCGGAGGTAGCAGCCGTTCTCAAACATGTTTCCCGAATCAGGGTGCAGAGACCAAAACGAACCTTTGCCGGGTTTATCGGGAGTTCTTGGTATTTTGATGAAGCAATCGTTGAAAGATAGCGAATGTCGAATGGAATTTTGCCACCTCTGCTGATTTTGGCGATAGTAGGGAAACAAATCCATAATGAACTGGTAGATTTCAGCAAGTGTGACCATTTTGCTTGGAGAATTTTGAATAGACATAGTTATCAAAGAAATGTATGAGTATGGGGGCTTTGCGTGCGTGTAAGAACGGCGGTAGGTCTTGTCTTGCCGTGCTCTTTGCAGGGCGTTTGAAACGGGGCTATCGGACTCTGGAAGCTCTCTTCCATACGGCATCATTTGATTCATAGGACTCATGCCGCCCATTCCTGCAGCCATGCAGCCACCCATGCTATTCATTTGAGGCATAGCAGGGTTCATCGGTGAAAAAGTACCCATTCCTCCCATACCTGGACTCATGCACTGGCCGCCCATACCCATGCCGCCAATTCCACTCATAGACGAAGAAAAATCCATGTTTGGGGGCAGACGTTGTTGGTATCCGTTCATCATCATGGGGTTCATTGTGTTCATGTTGTAGTGGGGTTGTGTCATTGGAGACACAGGTGGCGGAACACTGGTCATTGGAGTCATAGTATCACTGTATAACTTTTGAGAAATCATTTTGGCTACGAAGTTTCTGGAAAATAAAGCACAACACTGAAAAGACTGATACGAACACTCACATATTCTACCAGGTATTACACAGCACTTATATCACTGGGGCCTGGGTTAGCACTGGCACCAAATTTCTGGCTAGCTTACTGCTTGGAGTTTGGAAAGACACGGAGGTTTTTCGGTCACTAGGAAGGGACACCTGGTCTGGGCCACAGGAACTCAACAGGTCATCTGAGGTCGCATGGCTAACACTTCCACACACAGTTCACTAGGAGAGAGTACGCTAAATTGAATGACCAAACACTTATCCTAATCATATGTGTGCGTACAGAGTTTGAGTTGGTCTTGTTTAATTCTGTGATCAGCAAAAGTACTTGTAGCACTCACAGACTGTAATAAGCGCTGGGTTGGCCCTAACCCTGAGTAAATATACGCGTGTTTGAGCAGATATCTGGAGTCCCTCCTACCAACTTCAGCTGAATACGGACTCCTTTGCCATTGGTCTCGGACGAGATATGGATCTGCCAGAGGAACAAGACTTGGGACAATCCCGCCCTGTCTCTCCAATGAGTGTAGAGGAACTACAGGCAATGGGAGGAGAACTGATCGGACGGACGACGTTGTTCCAGGCCAGAAACTGGAACTGGAATAGGAAGAGAGGCGGAGTTTGTGGCCGAGATAGAGGGCGGGACAGGCTGCCATCGACCGCGGCTGCATCGCGCGGACCATCCCCCCACCAACAGGCGATCATTTGGGCCGTTAGACTCGCATTGCTAGAGCTCGCTTGCCTATTACGCTTCGCTATTCCATTGTTGTTCTTTTTATCCCTTTAATTGCTAGCGAATACAAAATTTCGCCAAACTTATCAGCTTTTCATTGATCAAAATTTATTTAGATGGACTATAAGACTCATTGCAGATATAGAGCCCAGGCCGATCGCTCTGTCGATGCTGGCAGAAAAGTCTGATATTAATCTAAGAAAATTTTCAACGGAAACGAGTTTTTCCTCCTCACTGACTTTAGACGAGCCTTCAGCGTATCATTTCAGTCGAAATATTTTACCATGAATATAATGGACACTGTATTTGCTGAAGACGGATCTATGTTATTAAAAGCGTTCGTGTTCATGACTTTATTTCAGAGAAGAACAGCTGATTGCTATCAGCCCCAGACATCCAAGTGCTGATAACTTATCGCTGTGATCGATCCACGCACTATCTTATACCCCTATGTGTACACTGCATCTGGCCTATAGGCATCACTCTCCACTTCTTGCGTCCAAATGAGATTTCGTATACAGTGGGACTCTACCTTCTAAAGCTCAACTAAATTGGATTTCTTGTATAGTGTAACTCTACCTTCTAACGCTCAACTAAATTGGATTTCTTGTATAGTGTAACTCTACCTTCTAACGCTCAACTAAATGGGATGTCTTATACAGCGTGGCTCTACCTTCTAACGTTCAACTAGAAAAGACTTCTTATACAGTGTAATTCGGCCTTCTAAAGCTCAACTAGAAGAAATTTCTCATACAGTGTGGCTCTACTTTCTAACGTTCAACTAGAAGAAACTTCTTATACAGTGTAACTCGACCTTCTGACGCTCAGCTAGAAGAGATTTCCCATACAGTGTGACTCGATCTACCTTCAAACGCTCAACTAAATGGGATTTCTTTTACAGTGTGACTCTGGCTTCTAGCGCTCAACTAGCAGAGAATTCTTTTAGTGTGTGATTCCACCTTCTACCTAAAAACGTTCAACTAAATGAAATTTTGCTTTCAACATGACTGTCATTATACTGAGTATATATATATATATATATATATATATATACAGTTTAGGCCTCCGTTTCCACAACAGAAGCGATCTCAAAGAAGAAGAGAGGAACATGTTGCATTTCGATCGAAATGTGGAACCCATGCATGAGGGTGTTCCCACAGATGAAAGACGAGCATGAGAATAGAAAATGGGAAGAACGGCGGAAAGAAACATCATGCAGAAGGAGAATGGAAGCGGAAGGAAAGTGGTGGAAGCTCGGGCAAGGCCGCATGACTATATATGGATTTGGTTGTCAAAATCGATCTAGGCAAAGCCCGCTCGATCGACATGAGTATTCCGGACTTGCTGACATGTTCGACTACGCCATCGCCGACCTGAATTGTGTTGCAGGGGTTAGAAGCGACTCGATTACACATGAGCCGACAAAAAATTTCATTTTACGCAGCAAGACTGGGTTCTTGGGCTGTTGTCTAACAGGTAATCTGATAAGGATCAGCTAGTGTTTGAAACTTGAGCCAACGGATCGGAACCACGGCACCTGGCTGAAGTTACAGAGAAGTCAAGTCACGATCGAGGGCATAATTTCGCTGCCCAATTAATCGAACGCGTCCTACGTTCTTTACTTTCTAACGCTCAGCTAAATGAAATTTTCTATTAAATACTTGCGACTTTTCCTTAACTGCAGCCTTCTAAAACTCAACTCTTGTCTTCTTTCAAACATCTCAAAGTTACTGCATGTTGGGATCATACTATTACCTTATGGCCTCGTAGAAACTGCTTTGTACTCACTCTTCATATAGACTAATTTGTAAAATGATATAAGACTATTTATGCATGCTACAATTTTATTTTAAGGACTTCCGAAAAACTTAATTGCCTTACAGATCGATAATCTCAAGTAAAATGTTGCTCTGACCGCGATTTGTACAAATTATGAAAAGTGAACAAGTTTTTTCCAGTATTCTATATTCTCTAGAAAAGCTACTTTTTGCACTTTTGTTTTGCGTTTAAAATAATTTAAACCTTCCGGCTTTGCAAGTACTTTGATTCGAGTTATCACCTATACGAGGCAAGTATGTAACCGCTATAATTTTGATGAATTAGTTTATACAGTAAATTACCGTATCTGAAGACATCGTGCCTTCAAACAGATTGACTACAATAAAGGCAAAGACATTGCAGGAGAGACGCACCTAAAACTAGAGCATTCTGAGAGCGCATCACCTATGCCAAGCTTGGCAACGACAACGATAAATTCAAATTGGCTCTGTTAACCGTGATTTTCTTTGTGTCAACTCCAAAATCTAATCATTTGTGCCTTTCCATAGAAATAACACTTTCTGTAATTTTCTTTGAAATCCGTTCTTAACTTTGAGTTATGCTGATAACAAACATATAAACAAACATAAGTCAAACACACAAACGGAACAACCGATCATCACCAAGATTTAATCAATTGTGTCTTTTAACATGACTAACAATTCCTGAAACTTTCATAAATAACCATCCATAATTTTTGAGTTATTGCGCTAAAAACATTTGAACATACATTAGTCAAACACACAAACGGACTTACCGATCATCTCCAAAATCCAATCAATTTTGTCTTTTATCATCACTAACAATTCCTGAAATTTCAAAAAGATCCATTCATAATTTTGCGAGTTATTGTGCTAGCAAACATAAAAGCAAACTCAGTGACATACAAACGAACGAACCTACAGGTCATCATAAAAATTTGCTCATTCACTCTCCGAAATAAACCCAAAAACTCTTGTAAGTTTCACGAAAATTCATCCATTACTTTTTGTGTTATGGCATAAAAAAAGCCAGACAAACAAGCGAATGGACAGATCTTCACCAAAAGGTAATCATCTGTTCTTCCTGTATCGTGCCTAACGACCAATGTAAGTCTCGTCAAAAGCCGTCCATAACATTTTGATTTATCTTGGTGATAGACATGTAGACAGAATAACACACAGACCCGACGAAAATATAATTTCCTTGGCGGAGGTAAAATAATGAAATAAAAACTCTCACTCTTAATTTTAGGATCATCATCGACACCCTTTTCGTCTTTCTTGAGTACGTGCAGTATTGTTGGGTATATAAAAGTCTACTTTGACATGTTTGTTGGTCTCTGCATCAGGAATTTTCTTCATTTGTGATATTAATCTCTAAAATCTGATCTGGATTCGTGACACTCAGTTATATACTCAATTTACATTTATGTACAATCATCTATTACACACATCACTAGAAATTTATATCTCAGTATGGTGATACAGTATATACATATTTTAAACTAGAACGCCTCGTGGCGTATGACCGTCACACACGGTAAGGGCAAAGTCAACGCAGTCATTTATGATGGCCAGCTAATACGAATTTCTCATATGGATGCTGTGTCCAACAAGGTTAGGGAGCTACGCCCCTAGGATATGATCCTTAATAATAACATAGGAAAATAGAACGCCCCGAGGAGTAAGACAATCTGCCGCGACGGACGCAGATTTCAGTGCCGTCATTTTTTATAGCCTGCCAGGCTTAGTATTTTTTAGCATGGGTCACATCTACGTAAACCCCCCAACTCCCTACAAAAAAAAGGTATGAACTTTGCTCAACTCCTTGGACCACTTATTCGGTGGACAGACAAACAATCAAATATACAATCTTCATTCAACGAAAATATTATCGCCGCTCTTTGCTCCGCTCGCGTGTGATAATGAAGAAGCACTCTGCATGATATGACACCCACAAACAAATCAATGTAAACCATTGCTGCATTGGGGGTAAATGTCAACTCTGACCACTGCATATTGTAGGTACAAATTGATTTTGACTGTTATAGTACTGAAAGCACAAACCAATTCTATTACTGCACTGCAGGAGTCGCAAGCCAATTTTGTCCATCACAGCCAGCAATGGAGGTGCGTATTTTGCCAATGTAATTTCCCTGCTATGAACGACTTTCGTTCACAGTCTTTCGCAAATCACAGACAATGAATTGCAAGCTGTTGAAAATGCCTGCGTTTCGGCTCGAGAGGAGGTGGGGGGGGGGGGAATTTTTTCTTCATAATTAGATCGATGTTCGGAACACGAACTGCATCCCTATATGCAACATGCAAAGATTTCACAGGAAATGCGCTGCGAAAGAAGTTTCAGTTCATAAATAAGGTAAATTTTGTGCTGAAGCGAATTACTTCCCTCGATCACTGCACGGTCGCATGCAGGACCATCTCCTCATTAAATAATGATGTGCCCTGAATAGTATGTTCGAGTATGTTATCCTTTTCTAATACCGATTCGAGAGATGGAAGGGATAGATACTGAAACACAGCTATGCTGTTAACTGTACAATGTACAATTGTACATGCTTAACAGCATGAAAGATTTTATAGATAAAATTCCCGTTCATAGGGAATATTTTTTGGCAGTTAATTGGAAACAATTAATAGTTTACTGCAATTGCTAATCATTTTGGTTGAAATTTTTTTCACCGTAGATCTTAACTTGCCTAAAACATTGTTGGGATCACATAATATTATTCTGGGAATAACATCAGTTCAGGTCTCAAACAATACATACTGCCGGACAATGCAGCAACTATAGAGCATTGCCTGTTTATTATTATTATTATTATTATTATTATTAAATCACACCAGACTGGCGACGCAGGAACGGAGACACTCCATGGGGTTAACAAACCCCCACGCAACCAGCCCAGCGGGTGGAGAAAACCAAAGAATGAAAAAAAGAAGATCCGAAATCACAGAACAGCTCCGTGTACAGATCGCTTAAAGCCGCCAATACCAGCACCAGCAAAGACACTTGACATATAGTAGCATGTACGGTTAAAAAAATACAAATAGGGTGTTGTGTTTCCGTCTACTTTTAGTACCTAGCAATAATCTACTATATATGGTTGGGCACTCGCAAATTTGGATGGATTATGCATTATACCCGAGTTGCAATAATCAATAATTCAAGCCGCTTCCTGAACAAAGGCGATTTGGAGCTAGTGGAAGAAAGAAGAGACATACAGTACGTCGATAGAAACATGGAACTCGTGCACGGGTGTTCCCACTCAGGATCGACGCGCATAGAGCAATTAAGTCGGGATAAAAGAGGAAGAACAGATGAAAGTATCAAGACGATGTAAGCGGATGCAAAGTGAGCACAAAGGAAAGACGTCCTGAAGGCCTAGCTAAAGGAAGCATCGAAGTACCCCAGGGGTTGTTGCTCCCATAAATTAGGATGGGTGAGCCGAGCTAACCTAACCCTGTCCCCCATCCTACGCCCTCCCCCATATGAGGTGATTAACCCCAACATACGTACCGCTTTGCCTACAGTTAAACAACTGCATTGCAATATTTTCCGTCTTGCCTGCATGTACTAAGCAAACTAGAGTCTTCGTTACAAACCCACAACCCGCAGCAAAGCATAACTTAACGCGACGACTCTGTGACAGGCACTGGGCGCCAGGGCTGCCGAAATTTTTTCTGCTGATCGTACCCAATCCTCCACAAAACCGTACCAAAAGTGATTAAAATGTGCCAATCTCTATTTATTGATTAATAAAACGTAGAATTCATAGGTTTTACCTACTTTTTCAGTTAGAATAAAGCCTCCTCCTACTCTTCTTCCTTCTTAGAGTACCAATATTTTTTTATTCAATTGTTGACAACTGCATTTCACTGACTGATAGACACGAGATAGTAAATCAGGCGAGGAATAAGCTACAGCAAACGAACGGAAACAGAACCAAGACGAGAGGAGTACCGAGCAAATCAAGCATGCTCATTACTCAAATGCTCGTCAGTTTGTATCAACGAAATTACCTCATAGATAAAGTATTTTAACAAATAAGAAGACTAACAATGCATTAAAATTTTTATCTCTATATTTGTATCTACTGTACACATAAAAACTTTGGACTGCACAAGTGCAGCGTGGCACTGGCGACGATACGGTATTTAATGGTATTTAATGCATTGCGTAACATTAAAGGATTATGTATTCCATTTAATTTACATTTCATTTATATGAAAAGTATTGCAACTGACGAAAATAAGACTTATATTTCTTATAGGGAGTAATTTCTTGAATAAATCCCCAAAATTTTTAAAACGTACCAAATAGTCTACCGTCGTACCAAATGTACAACACATTGACATGTGGAGCACATCGACATGTGGAGCACATCGACATGTGGAGCACATCGTACCATATATGTACGAACGTACCAATTTCAGCAGCCCTGCATGCTGGGTGCGACCGAGCAGACATTCCTCGGGCACGTGCTCTCTTCACACTGTCGTCCACACAGCCTTGTCATCCGTTTGCTATGCAGCGGGCTGTAATTAAGTCAGACGTGCTTCCGTGCCAAAACCAGTGCGCTTTACTATCCGCTGTACACACGAAGGCAGGTACTGGCAGTCTGGGCACGGTAAGGTGTACGGTAAGTTAGGGACACCAGCACGCCCTACTTTGTTTCCTACAACTGTTGCACCGTGAGTTTGATTGGTAAAAAGTAACCTAGAATTCCTCGAGAAAATTTTTCTAGGTCTCCAACCATACTGCATATATAATAGCAGCTCGTTCCTTTTTATGAAGACCATATAGCATCTATCGCGGGTAATATAATCATTTCATGTATATAAGCCTGTATACAGTTTTTAGGGTTGAAGGTATTTTCAGTATGAATATAAAAAACCGCAATCAACAGCGTGCCACTGGCACAGGTCCAATTAAATTAAACATACGTTGGAAATTTATTGTAGATAATGTACTATACATGCACATGTCATTAGCAATCAAAATTTGGTCCTTGCGACAACTAGTGAACGATATCTGCATGAACATCTTTCTTAGTATCTCTAGGATTAGATGAATTACGACTTTAAGCTACTTACTTATATATACAACCGCTGCACTTTAGTCATACGCGATACATAAGTTCGAATACAATCATTGCCGCGTAATAGACTTACAGCGTTTAACTTGTAAAATTTCTTTGAACGAAAAAGAAATGCATGTGGGGCAATTGTGAAGACTATTGCAAAGTGGGTTCAACAGTTTTGTATTCGAACCACCGCTATTGTTCCAAAATTCTCTGTTCATCTAGGTGTTTTGGGTATATCATTCATCACCAGTGAAAGAGTGAATGTAGCTTCACTTGGAAAAATGTGTTTTCGTGCGCAACCACAGTATACATAATAATTATATAGGGTGCCACAGCCAAATGCTAACCAATTTAAGAAGAGCATATACGAATTAGAAATTTGTTACCTCGTGATGAGGTTTACTACACATGTATTTGCCGCGTTTCATAAGGCCACGTAGCTTTATTGCACGTGAGAAGATACAGACTTAAGGATTAAGATGCAGAATCGTCCCTTCCAGGTAAATGTAATGGCTTTTCTAGAAGTTACAGTAGATACTTATGAAAGGTAAAGGCAAAGCTGTCCAGCTCAGTAAATAAGTACTCGAACATATGAAATTTGTATAACGCAAATGGCGTTTTAAATGGTATCCTTTCGAGAAACCAACGACTTACTGGCCCTGATTATTAAGGTTAACTCCACTACACAGGCGGCCAAAAATTGCCTACGTAGGACTAGCATTGTGGAAGGACCAAATATGGTCACACGCCCGCCGTGAAGAGCTGTCTCCTCGTCTGCTGTCCATGCCTCCGCTAAAAAAAAAATACTAGATGATAAGATTCGAAAGAAGATATGAATTTCCGTGTTCTCATTGTATCACATTTTGTACACCACCTTTCAAAACTATTCGACAATCTAGTCTAACCGGTTTTCAGTGATAAACTTTTTTTTTTACTCTGATAGCGCTGAAGGGAACCTACAGGATGTTATCGTAAGCTCCGTGTAAGTGGGCCATTTTAGGTTCAGAAGCTTGTTTTCATAGGTCTTTCAACGCAATGAACATTTTAGTAGATATATATGTTGAAAATTTTCAGAGGTTTTCTCTGATTTTTAATGAGAAAATAACTATATTGCGGCATTACATTTGTAGCTAGCTGAAAGTGCAAACTTCTCTCTAGGCTATCTCCCGATAATTACACAGAGGCACCCGTAAGTCATGTTCTTAAAAACTGGTCAGATTTTTTGTAACTAAATGAACAGGTATTTAATGAATGTAAATTTATTGAAGTTCCCCAGCTTATTGTTGTTATTATCAGAAATATTTTGAAACGTCATAAATTATATAGCTACCTAGTACTGAGATATACATAGGCGCCCTTCTTTGGGGCAGTTCTACCGCGATAAGTTACCTTCATTAGCCATAGCTTGTTGTGAAGTTCAGCCATGAGTGTTGGTTTTGCTACTTTGGATCGTGTTTTAAAAATTAATCCCAAGCCGAAAGATTAATTTTGAAGATGTCCCTAGGGCACCTGGTTTGGAATTAAAGACTGAGTCTCTGTCCAAAAAATTATATTAACAATAATGATGTAAGTTTCGGTCAAGTTAAAGCTCAGAAAAGTAACTTAGGTCGCTGAAACTCTCCCAATGAGTGGAACTTGAGCACCAGAATTCTATATAATGAATACATGCAGATCGACTAAAGCCGAAATATTTCCGGCCGGCAAACTTAAATTTATTTGGAAACCCCCAGTTATGAGTTCATATGTTTAATTAACACAGTCACAGAAATTTCTTAGTGACTTATCCAAATATATACTATAACGCCGTGTACACATGAGATACAATAATTGTCAATTCTCGAATTGAAGCACAACTAAGACTGTATCCTAGAGTCTCCTTACATTAGCTGTACGGTCTATCTTAAATAATTATTGTAGTAGAAACTAGAGCACTCTGAGAGCGCATAACTCCGCCAAGTAAAGCAACAGTGACGAAAAAGTCAAATTTGCTCTAAAACCATGATTTCTTTTGTATCAACTCCAAAATCTAATCATTTGTGCCTTTTAATAGTATTAACAGTTTCTGCAATTTTTTCGAAGATCCTTTCATAACTGTTTGAGTTATACTGCTAACAAACCTTATGACAAACATAAGTGAAACATACAAAAGAACCAACCAATCCGCACCAAAATTTCAACATTTATATCTTTTAACATTACTCAAAATGGCTGCAAATTTCATAAGGATCAATTCAAAACTTTTTGAGTTTCTGCGTAACAAACAATACAACAAACACAACTCAAACATAGAAACGAATCAGCCGATCTGCACCAAAATTCAACCATTTTTGCCTTTTAACCTTATTAACAACTCCTGAAATTTTCATGAAGATCCATTCAAAACTTTTGAGTTATTGCGTAACAAACATTATGACAAACACAACTCAATCATTGAAATGGATTAGCCGATCTGCACCAAAATTCAATCATTCATGTCTTCTAACATTACTAACAATTACTGTAAGTTTCATAGAGATTCACTCAAAAACTTTTTGAGTTATTGCGCTAACAAAATGAAACACAACAACTAACATACTAACAAACAAACAGATAATCACAAAAATTTGGTCATTTACTCCTTATGATATACCTAACAACTCTTGTAAATTTCATAAAAATCATTCATAATTTTTTGAGTTATGGCATTGAGAAAAATGATACAGACAAACAAACAAACAAACAAACGAATCGACGGATCTTCACCAAAAGTTAATTATCTGTTCCACCTAACCAGTCCATAACGTTTTGAGTTATCTTGGTGACAGACAAACTAACAGACAGACAGACGGACAAAACAAACGAAAACATAACCTCCTTGGCGGAGGTAATAATGCTATGTGAAAGGGGACCCTGAGAGTCACCTGAGCGGTACCGGGTTAGCTCTTCCTGTTTGCGTTTTTATGATGGGCCTCAAAGGCGGAATAGCCCAGGGCCTCTGCTAATCTGAATCCAGCTGTGATAAATTAGGAATATGAAAAATATGATGTATTAATCATAAATTCACCTTTCACCAACGAGATGCTCCAGCTGCACGTAGATCATACAAATAATAAGGGGAACAATTTGTTAATCTAAGCATTTAGGGTAGACTCGGTTAAATAGCCCAGCAAAAACTATATAAACTTCTATATATAATCGAGCATACTTCGAATGTTTATCGTCATTACTGTAGATACCAACATACTGTCAAATGTCCGAGCATAATTTATTAGCAAATATGCTTCGCAGAGAAGCGTTCATGAACTCGATTGTTTCATATATATATACGAGTAATAGGTATATAAGGTATGCCCCCTGAACTTGAGAGCGTACTTACTATTCAAATGAATCCTGTACCAAATGTCTATTGTTCAGATTTACACACCACCAAATTAATATCCACTGTTGAGAATTACTCCACCAAACATATACGCTGTTCACATCTGCACTCCCCCCAGGGGCATAAGATGAACCATGTGGGTAGGTTCACCCGTCATATGTTATGGGGCGAGGCGACCCCAGGGGGCTCGCGTGTATGTGACCTTAACAATTAGCTAGGCCTTCGGGATATCTGTTTTTCGTGCCAACTTTACTTCCTTCCCATCTCAGACTCCTACTGATCTTGCTTTCATCTGTTCTCCCTCTTCATTCCCGACTTGCTGTTCCCATGCGCGTTGATCCTGTGTGGGAACACCCTCGTGCATGGCTCCACGTGTCTATCGTCATACTATGTGCCCCTTCTTCTTTCCTCCGTAATATCGCGTTATGGAAACTGAGACTTAAACTTCTGAAAATAATAATAAAAACATTTCAACTGCACCAAATATACACACACATACTTACCTAATGTCCACTGTTCAAATATCCACTTCACTAAATGTTTGCAACAAAATCTACACTTCGTCATATGTTCAGAGTAAAGTCTGTACACCACCAAATGTTTACTGTTCAAATGTCCACCTACATTCATGGGCACTCGTTTATAAAATGTAAAATTTGCCGGTGCAGTGCACCAGAAACTCGGTTCTTTTCAACAAAACTTATACGCAAATCTGGTCGTTTTTCATCTATGTATATCATGTGGGATGGTAGGAGTCAACAATGTATATAATGATACTACTGTAAGTTTGTAAATACTGAATGAAACTCGGGTTTATCATCACCAGAGCAGAGTTTGTGCCGTCTCACATGAGACGCTGAACATCATTGTGGAACAAAAGATATTTGAAAAAACCTACGGGATGGCTTAGCCCATTTTGGGCAGCCCCCACACACCAGAAGGCTTCGTTTATCTGCCAGTCACGGCAGGGGATATTTAATTGCGATGTCAGTAGGTACAACGACGTGGCCTTGCGATCTGAATGTAGTGTTTCAAAATCATGCAGCAGTAGCGCTGTTTCACATTCTAATACTGGCTGTAGTCGAGGGTTTTTGGAAGAAAAATGTCTTCAAATAGTGAGAAGCTGAGGGCACCGGTATAAGTATATTGCTTGGGTACGGGGGAGCTTTTTCCTAGTTATGTTTAGGACTAGGTGACGATGGAGAAAAAAATCAGAGGTATAATCTAAAGTGTGAATTGGCTTGACCAGTTTTAAGTGAGTTTGAGGTATTGACCCTTGATCGGTTTGCCTTAAGATACTTTTAGATAGTAGATTTACTTCTTAAAAATCGAGTTTTCAACCGGCTCAGGGTCATCAGGTTGTTTTGAAAATTTTCAACACGACTCAAAATGGCAAAGCCAAAGCTTGAGTTTAGAACTTCGGACTAGCCCAGCCTCGAACGCTTAATTTTGGCGACCAGTCGAACATGCCCTAAGAAGCAAGGCGATTACGTTCAGCCGCGGCTGATTAGAACTCCATTGTACAAAACAAGCTCGAGTTTTTGTAAATCTCAAGAATAACTAATTAAGGAACAACTACTGAAACTCCATTCAAAGAGTCGAAGTCGGATAATCTTTCTTAAATTTCGGATAAATCAGGCCTTAAAGACTGGACTTCGCCGCCCACTCGAAGATATATGCCCTTAATTCGACTACCTGTGAGACTTCCAAGAACTTATTAGCATAACTCACGTCATTTATCTGAACACATTCACTCATCAATTTATCCGAATGTTTTGTAGCGTCGTTGCCAGCACAACTCTTTGTACGTTGCAAAAAGTTATCAAGATCTTAACCATCCAATCAGTATCCTCGGCAAGCGTCATTATAGGCAAGTTTCAGATATCTCTTCAAATTTGGAGGGAACAAAAACTCAGGAAATAGTGCACTTTTCCGCTATTTCTACTGCACAATAACACATTCGGACAAGTGGATGAGCTAACGTGTTGATAAACATGACGTGTGAACCCACTCCAAGTTCATATAGTAGTCTCTCAGGTAATTGACTGGGAGACTACGCCTCAAACTTGACTCAAGAAGTCGAAGCCAGGACGCTGTCTGAAGATTCAGCTAAGTCAAGCCGCAAAGGCTTAATTTCGAACCCCCAACCGAACGCGCCCTTAGTCTATTTATATTTTAGTTAGGATTAAAAGTCCGACCACCAGCAGCCTAAGGTTCCTCCCGTAAATTCTCGGACAAGTCGGTGTGACGTCATGAGGTCGCGGCTAAGTTTTATTGAGCTAGATGAGCCCTCCCTTTAGGGTACGTTCGACTGGGTCGTGAAACTCGATCTAAGCCAAACTCACTTAACTCAACCAGAAATACAGAGAGGAACTTTAGCTTCGAGACTGTGAATATTGTTGCAGGTGTTAGAACCAACCTGGTTATGCTGAGCCGACTGACATCTTCATTTTTTCTGAGCGGTGAAGGTCTCACCGGAAATCGATTAAAGGTCAACGCCTAAAACTCGATTCAATTTGCCGAAGCAAGCGCACATGTCTAAAGTTTCGGACAAGTCAACCCTCTAGGGCCTAATTTCACTGTCCAATCAAACGTGTCTATACACTCTCTGCTTCTCAGGCAATCCTAACCAACCTGTACGTAGACGACATCGATGGGCCAGCGAATATAAGCCCAACAGGCTTGACTTGTCCCGAACTTCAGATAAGGTGCCCTGAGTGAAACCAGTTGGGTAGAGATACGGGTGTGACTCGTTATTTGAGTACTCTCGAGATTTCAAAAGAAGTTACTTTGTTCCGTAAAATGACAATTTTCAACACTTATAACAAGGCCGCTTCTAAAAACTACATTTCGTTTTAAAGTGGCGAAGACAGCGCTCGTATGCATAGTCCGGACAAGTTCAACTATATGCAGGCTTCGCGAATTTGTAGAGTCATAGCTAGACCACAACATGCATTTATTGGAAACTGAAATCGGGACTCTCGCAATTGGGCTTGGAGGTGATTTCCGTAAGTGTTAATAAAATGAGTTCTAATAATCACAGAGACCACAAACAAAGATTAATTTCTTTCTCATACCACGAAGAATGCGTTGCAGAGCAGGGAATATAAATTCACAATCATATATCTTCACTTCACTATCAATGCTGTATCACTTCACTGCTGTCAATGTTCAATGCTACACCACTTCACGGCTTCCAGTCCATCATTCAGATCACTTCACGGCAGCCAGTCCATCATTCAGATCACTTTACGGCAGCCAGTCCATCATTCAGATCGCTTTACTTCCGCCAATGCTATATCACTTCACGGCGGCCATTGCTATATCCCTTCACTGCTTCCAATGTCAGATCACTTTATGGCAGCCAGTGCTTCACCACTTTACTGGTGCCATGGCTTCATCAGTTCATGTCTGCAAGCTGCTTCGACCGACTCACCCTTCAAGCTCTGCCGTCTATTCTTATGATCTCGCTTAACCCATATACCAAATAAATTTCATCAACATTTTAATTAGCTCTTTACATGGCAGTACATTACAAATCCAGCATATCACAAAATTGAAAAGCTACTGTTCTACAAAATATGACTGTTTATTTCACAAACTATTGTGAAATAGTTTTACTCCACTGCACTTATCAAAGGATGTCGTAAACAGTTACTCAACATAATAATACTTTAAGCCTTGATATTTTTGTGAATTTGTTGCGTATAGAAGTTTTAAAAGCATGTATAGGTCTGCTAGTCATTACTAAATGCATGAATACAAAGGAATTAAGTCAAACGGCTAAAAAATTTGAAAAAGTAATGGGAAAACATAAAAAAACATGCGTCTGCGGCACCGTGCAATCAGGCCCAATTGCAGGACCGAAATCTGCCTTACGGGCCAGTGTCCAGTCAATGTATGGTGTGGTCTATGATGGAGTCAATCGACACCTCCATAATTAACGTACCGACGGGCTTGAAAAAGCCAGGGCAGCGAATGCCTAATAATAGTTACTTTCTGTAGCATGGCAGGATACTCGCAGCAATCACTGCCGAGACTCCAGAAATTGTCATGCTGACGAGTGAAAACATCAGGTATTACCGATACTTCTTCGTAAACTAAGTTCATAACTCTTTCTTTCATGACGTGGTCTATGTGCAATATATTGAGCAGTGCTAGTCCTACCAGAAAGGAAAATTTATTCCAGAGAGGGGAAAGTGCTTATGCCCCAGAAGAATATCTAGTATGTGGCACCACTCAAAAGTTGACTAGTCTCACCTCTGAGGTCTGTTGCAATCAGACCTTCGGTGTCACCCGTGCTACACCGGCCACGAATGCGACACAGGTTGTGTAACACTGGGTGAAGCCGACGACAACCTCAAAAATTGCACGGTTGTGGGCTGGGTAACACAAGCCATGCTTTCAAACATTGCCTTTGTTTGTGAACAACATTGCGATCGATTAATGCTCGAAAATCAAGAAAATATGGCATCACTGTCATATAGTGGCTGAATTCTACCATTTAAAGCACTTCTGCGTCGTTTCTAAGCTGTCCCTTCTACAATAGAGACATGATGAAGCTCCGGCAGGAATGTTCCAGTACAAGTTTCCGTAGCATCCGCAACACTGTTTGGAGGCGCTGAGATCGCGTGGCATTCACCGCGAAACGAGAAACACCATGAGGGTAACACCTGCGTCTGATTGCAACACGCCTCTCACGGGTCAATATGCTGCATGAATGTGTAGGCGGTAGAGGGCAATAGTTTATCAGTGGCAATCCATGAACACGCAAAATGTTTGATACGCCGGTAACCAGGAGATAATTAAGGGCAACACTTGAGAACGAAACTGCAGGCGACACATCGGATGAGGTGCTGCACGTAATCACGTAGGTATAATTATTGATGGTCGAAACAAGTGTTACTTAATTAGCATATTATTATTATTATTATTATACAGAACAGTAGAAGTCACCATCAGCACCATAACTGCTATTAAACAGAAAGAAACATGGGATATGTAGTATGTCGATTAACACGCGGTAACCGCGTCCAAGAGTGTTCCCACGCAGGATCAACGGGCATGGGAAAAAGCAAGTCGGGAAAGAAGAAGAAGAATAGAATATAGTATCATCGCTAGAAGTATGAAAGTAGAAAGAAATAAATTACGCACGAAGAAAAGACGTCCCGAGCATCTATCTAAGGCTGAGGTAACCTATAGGATCCTCCTGGGGGTCGGGCGCTGCGCCCCATAACACGGATAGACAAGTCTAATTTTTGTAACCCTTTCCCTTCGCTCCATCGATCCTCTTCTCCGAAGAATCGAACTTAGCAGGAAATTGGGATGCGCTGCGTCACCCACGAAAGTATTGGCGCCTAGAACAAGAGTGATAAATCTGTGCGGTGTTTACCCCTATGGGCATGGGGTGGCATAACAGAAACTTTTTATACAGCAGGAAGGCTAAGCTATATGTGAGAACCTCTAGTAACTATGATTCTCTTAATTTCATCAGTCCACAATAATCTAGTAGGTTCCCCGAATTAAGAGTAAGGCACTGGGTAAACCAGCAGGGATTAAATGATGGAAACTCGAATCAAGGAAGGTAAGAGAATACGCGAGTTCTCACGCCAAACTAACGTCGAAAAGTGACCTCAACATGGCGGTTTGCAGGAAATATGACGTCACATCGAACAACGCCACCGAACAACCTATGAGTCAGTTATTATGTATATCCGCGCGACAGGTTGTCAATTGTAAACTTCAAGCACACATGTACGTGAAGAAAATTGGATCAAATAATAATTGAACGATACGTAAGTGTTGCTGAGTAGTTAACTTCGAATCGATTGTACTTGCGACGGCCTAAAACTTATACTGCTGCTCCGTAATATAAGGATTTTTCGATCGTGAGTTGCTTCTAAAATCTAAACATGATCCACACTGGCCCCAATGACGCTGTTTTCCGTAGTTCCAGGCAAGTCAAGTCTGCTGGCTTAACGTCGCAAATGTTTTTCAAAGCGGTAACACCAACGCTTCTACTGAAGTGGCGGACAAATCTAGCCTGGAAAGTTCTACTGATCTAGCCTTTGCAGGGCTAAAGGAGGACACCTGCGGCTTTTGTTAGTCCTACGGTGACCATCAAACACTTCAGTTTCGCGTAAGAATAATTTTGTGTGAGACGTTCTCTATTTAATCTGTACTGGGTGAGTGAAAATTGTTTTCTTACAGGAATAGCATCATGGAAACAACCAATTTGTGCGACTTGCTCAGTAATGGTTACTGTGATTTAAGGCATTGAGAGAAACCTCTCTTAGAACAAAGAGAACAAGTGCCCTCGTGGACATCCTCAGCCCGACGCATAACACAGCTTCAAGAGATAGGAGTATTACAAACACTGTCTGAGCTATCCAGGCACGACCAAGACTGAGCTCCCAACAGACAATGCGGACGCACGCACTGTTGCCCAGACATCCTCGCTTCGGCATTGCTGCAACGAGCTGCAAGACGCTATGGGCCTGCTGGTTGTATGTTGCCCCGCCAGTGGTGCAGTGATTAATTAGGGCTGCTGTTTTGCTCCTTAGCTCGTAGATGGACGTTCTAGTGCCAAGCCAGGCAGTAAAGTCTTGGTACTTGCCAATGCAGCCTCAGCATTTCTCTCATTGATAGCTTACTGGAAGGGGGCGGGCGAAAGGTACTGACCTTACCGGTAGGGGAAACCGTTGTCATACGGGGCTTCCGTCTATGACGCCGTACGTAGCTCAGACTCTCCGTTGTTGGCTGCAGCCGTATACTTCCCAGGCCTCTAGAGAAGATCTGTCTGCGGCACAAATTAGAGCATGCGAGTTTGATGGTTGCATCGGGTTTGCAGTCAAGGGGACTTTACTTCTGCCATTACCTGGGCTATTAAGAGCTGTAACTGCTCTTTAACCCTCTTGCAGCCAGGCTGTGTTACTTTGCTACAGAGGCTGCTTGTGTTATTGAATTCGTTCGGAAGTATGAAGGGAGGGAGNGGGGGGGGGGGGGGGGGAGGGTGTTGGGAAGCTATTGTAGTGATGTGGGTACCTTAGTATGGCTCGTCTCAAATACGGTAAAGGGTCGCTTTGTTTCGCTGAGTCATGGCGGTGTGGCAGAGCGTCATACTTTGCGCAAGAAAAATTGGGTATTCGCTCCCTCGCCATGGCGGTACAAATTTTTCATACACTCAGTTTGGTAACGTCAAGTTTTTTGCTACTCTCATTCCACTGCGTGGGCACTGCCCTACAAGACATGGTGCCAGTCGGTTGTTACTGCTTCTACAAGTCTTCCGTCTTCGATGCCGCAGCTTTCGCACTCTGTGGATGACTGCAGCGGTGTACAACGCTGAGGCGTGGCGAACATTTATCTGCAGCACGAACCAGTGCGCGTTCATTTCCGTTTGGGGTGTGCGATCGAGATGATTTTACCTATTTCTTTATGGATACCAGTGCCCTGATTTACTTATGTCACAGCGCTGTAGGACTTACTACCTTGTAATTTAACGTTTCTGCATTTCGAGGAAATCCGAACTAAATTTATGAAATGTACTCTTGTAATTATAATAAGTTACGCACCCTGTAGGCCCGGCCAATGTGGAAGCTCTCTGCTTCTTTGGCTCTCACACACCATCCAGTGGTTGGGCTTTGTAAATGAACTTACATGCAGTAACTGCCAGATACAATCAATACAAGCAGGCTCTTACCAAAAATAAATATTTTAATTCTCCAGACAAAATCTGCCCCTACCACGAGCTCAACCGAAGAAGTGGTGGGCGGTAATTAAACGCATACAATAAAAACGAAAGTAGTCAGTACGCCGAATTACTGTGAAAATTTCAAATTTTAATTAATAAGATAGCTCAGATGGACATAAATCAATCATATCAATACCCCTCAGGGGGCATAGGATGGGCCATGGCCATAGGGTTAGGTTAGTTATGTTCGTCCATCCTAGGTTTTGGGGCCCGGCAACTCCAGGGGACTCGTGTAGGTTACCTCAGCCCTCAGCCAGGCCTTCGCGACGTCTGTCTTTCGTGCCCAATTTGCTTCCTTCCTGATCTCATAATCCTACTTGTTCATACTTTATCTTGTTTTTCCTCTTCTTTCCCAACTTGCTGTTCTCATGCGCGTTGATCCTGTAAGGAAACACCTTCGTGCATGGGTTCTTTGTTTCTATCGACATACTATATGTCCCTTGCTCTTTCCTTTGTGATATTGTCCCGCTCGGAAACGGAGGCTTAAGCTTTCTGACTATCACCAGAACTAACATTGATTTTTAAGAATTCTCCTCATTTTCGATCGGGTTTAGGTTAGGTGACTTACTAGCTGGGCAGCTTCATAACTTTAATTTGGCTGTCACCAAACATTGTTGCATTAGCTTCGATGGGTGCTTTGGGTCGTTGCCTTGTTGAAAAAACGAACACACTCAAACTTAGCAAGTTTTTCACTGAGAATATCTCCGCAAATTATGACAGCCATTTTTCTTTCAATGATATCTGTTCTCCAGTTCAACGCGAAGCGAAGCATCTCCCGTCCATGACCCAACCCTCTAGAAATTTAAATGTTTGGGTAGCGGCTCTTGAATCATAAACACCTCCACTCTTCCTCCAAACATGGCATCGGCATCTAGTGTTGTGTCCAAAAATTTCTATCTGTGATTAATCAGACCACGCCACACACAGAATCCCAAAATGTGTCTAACTTCTCTAGATACTCGCTAGCAAAATTCAAACGAGCAGAAACATGTTTCCTTTTCAGTAAAGGAAATTTTCTTGGTGATCCCGTGCTACTCCAATGAAGTGTTTGATTAATGGCGTCTTTGCTGGCAGTTACTTCAACCCTCTGCTGAATTGCTTCTAAAAGGTACTTTGTTTACTCTGTGGGTCAGCCAACAAAGAGTACATTTTATTTCCGACTTAATTACTTACCCAGAGCATAAATTTTTTTTGTAGTTTCGCAAGATTAAGCATCGAAAAATATAAACTTTTTCTTCTACTTGCAGCAACGAAAAAGTATACGATTTTTGTTGATTTCCAATAGTATTTTTCAAGTAAATGCAATAGTTCAAGTTTCGTAATTCATTTGCGAAAGCACTAAAAAACACAATGCTTTTGTATGCCCCAAAGTATTAGGTATACTTTAAAACTCACCAATGGCTACTATGTGCTGAGCATTTAAGATACGAAAATTACAAAGCAGAAATGCGGAAATATTTTTACTGGGCTCGATTCATTTACCGTAGCTACATTTTTTTAGCTACAAAAATATTGATGAAATACAGAGATATTTGTTAATCGCTTCGTGTTTCTTCTTTGCATTGCTCTTAGTTCCAGTAGGGTAACATGTCTAGTACCCGTCCACCATGCTAGTAGCCGTCCACTTTGCACTAAAAAGCTTCCTGTGTGAATATTAGCAGTGCTAGAAAGCTGTACATAGGCTGAAACTGTAGGCTAAGTGGTGCCGCACCATCCCTGATAATGACAGGTGAAAAAATTTAACAGTAAGAAATGGTGATGGTGTTCACATTTTTTCACTAAAAACATGATAAAAACTGGAAAACCAGAATCATTTCGTTTTGCTGAATGTTTTTCGCCCGTCATTTTCAGGGGTGGTGTGGCCGCACCTAGTCTATAGTTTAAGCCTATGTACAGCTTTCTAGCACTGCTAGTTTTCACACAGGAGGCTTTTTAGTGCCAAGTGGGCGGCTACTAGCATGGTGGACGGGTTCTAGACATCTTACCCTAAAGTATTGATAACGAGCACCAGTACCTATAATATTGACCCTTTGATGCATTGTGAGGGTAGCGCTCCATATTTTGCAGCGTTTCCTGCTTCCTGGCGTCACAATAATCTCCATCTCGGTTTCGTTACCTGCCTTCGCAGGCCCGGACAAGTGGTTTTAATGGTATATGATGAAAATGATAGGATGCACAAAATAGTGTTATCACAGCCGGCCGTATGAAGAACTGAGTGTTGTGGCAGTATTGGTGAAACTGCGCTGCACTTCAAAGTCCGAGGCTCTGTCAAAGCAAGCGACCATGCAGTGTCATTCTGCGCTGAGAGACGCTCAGACACTTGCCACGTGGCGACGTGCTATGCTGCGGACTGTAGGTTTCCGAGCGGGCATAGATCCTTCGAAGAGGCAGGATTGAATCAAGCACCGAATAAACAATTATTGCCGCACTGAAGCTCCACTGCCTCGCTGTAAGGCTACTTTTTCTTCCGTAAGGATACAGTAAGAAGCAATAACAAAAGAAACTTTTGCATCGAAACAGAGCACTCTAAAGTAATGCCAGGTCCGTCCACACGATGGCATACGACTGAAATCAGTCTGAATACGGGGCTGCCTCCGTTGAAACAGAACCAAAGCCCCGGTAAAATTTTCCAAGTTCTCGATCTCTCCCAATTAGAAAAAAACGCACAAATAATGCTGAAAACTTGGTGAGAAGCCGGCCTGACGGCTAACATTTTAGTACATTTATTATCAGACTTACAACACTACTATTATAATATATCGTATACATGTGCATAAATTTGTTCCATTATGTAGGTCTACAGGACAATGTGAAGCAGTTGTAGCCAAGTGATTTTGATATCATTAACCCCATATTTAGGTGAAATGAGACATTCTAAGACGTTTTCATGAGTGACGTTTTTGCCGCAAAAGCCTAGTTTTCAAAATATTTGACTTTGAAGTCCCCATTGTTTTCCTGTGGGAGAAAATAACCACGTCCTTGCACAATGTATAGGGGGAAAACTTCTTTAAGCGGGTTTTTGGGTTACGTTAGGTTAGGCTTGGTTAGGTTAGGCTAGGCTATGTTAGGTTAGGCTAGGCTATGTTAGGTTAGCCTAGGTTAGGTGAGGTTTGGCTAGGTGAGGTTTGGTTAGGTGAGGTTTAGCTAGGTGAGGTTTAGCTAGGTGAGGTTTGGCTAGGTGAGGTTTGGCTAGGTGAGGTTTGGTTAGGTGAGGTTAGGCTATGTTAGGCTAGGTTACGTTAGATAATGCTATATCAGGTTATGCTGGGTTAGGCTGGGTTAGGCTAGGTTAGATTAGGTTAGGCAAGGTAAGGTTAGGTCAATTTGGATCAATTTAGGTCAGTTTAGGTTCCTCTGGCATTGCCGGGTATTTTCTCCCCGAGGAAAACAATGGGAACTTCGAAGTGAAATATCTTGAAAACTAAGCATCTGCGGCAAAACGTCGCTCATGAAACACGTCTTAGAATGTCTCATATCACGGTTATTATTTCCACCTAAGTATATATAGTGTTAGAAATATAAAAATCGCTTGACTATAACTGCTTCATATGGACCGGTGTATAATTAGTGTAATTAGTTAACAAAGAAAATCTGGCGCAAAAAATAATTAAAGTCGACTGTAAAAAGTATAACACTCCTTTAACTCAGCAATACTTTTTTATCGAAGTCATACCTCTCTCATTTTCTATGAACACTGTCAGAGAAATAGAAGTCAGGGGTGACCATGGTTTTACAGAACTTTCCAGTAAGCTGAGCCTCTCTATCCCCTACCGGCCCTACGTAATCATACAAATAGTCTCTTAAACCGATGCCACGCACTATTATAAAAAACGAGCATCCAAGTTTTACGGGCGGAATCGAGTCTCTAAACCCGCGCACTTCCGCTTTTGTGCAAAATTTTAGGATGGAGCATGCTGCACTTTCGCGCTCGATACACTGGGCAAACGCCAATACATTTTATCATAGAATTCGACTTGATATTGTTTTTGAAGGCATAGGGTAGCATCAATTATATTTTTCTGCTCGTTAGATGTACCTTTGTCATGGTAATTAGTTCGTAGCCATGAGAACGTCGTTTGGATGAACGGAGCTCGACGTTTTTGACCAACGGACCATTCTCACATGTGAATAGGACAGTGCCTTTTTGCGAAAAAAAAGAAGAAATTGCGCGTTCGCGAGAGTTCCTCAGCTTTTTGCTAGCGTGTGTCACAGCCTTAATAGAGATGGCGAAATCGGGAAATGCAAAGTGTCAACGCGTAGTTTAGTTTAAAAAGCCACTGTTCGCCCTAACGCTTTCATTGGCCGTTTTTCGAGTATTCTTTCAAGCGGTACAGACTATTTTACGAGCGTGTGTAGACGAAAGACAACATAGTTGTCTTTGGCTGAACATTAAGCTTGCTGCAACATGGAAATGAGCAATTTAATAATATCTACTTTTTATTCCCTATACATGCTTAGTACACAACGACTGCATGTTCAGTAGCTACAATGTTGTAGCGTGTATACAAATGTTTGAGATGTATGTTTATTGCTGGCGAACGCCAGCAATTAAAGTAAAGCGTTAAAGAAAAGTAGTGGCGCTACATACTGTAGTAGTGCGTAGATAACATGGAAAACTGGACATATTGCTTTCAATTGTACGAATGCGCCGAGCAAAATTGACCATGACCCATCTTTCTGACTTGGCTCCTCAGGCAACTTTTTTCCTGTGTTTGGGAGAACAAGAACATTTAGAGGCAAAATGTCAGTCCCAGCAAATTTTGTTTTTTTCCTGCATTAATTAACCTTAAACAATCACAGTTTCAGCGGATTTTACTAACTGCCCATGAAAACTGGGTGTTCCATCAACGTAAGTAGACGCTGTTTACCTCTAATTTAGTTATTGCTATAACGAATAAATTAACTTTCAGTCTCAGAAATAGAAAGGAAACGTTGTTTTATTCGAAACAACAGCATTGTTTTAAGCCTCGTTTAATTATGAAGGTCTTTGATCTACGCAGGGGTAATTGATTTCTTAGCTAAGCTGAGAGTGCCTCGCTTCAGGTCCAAGGTAGGGATTTGATTTCATTGAACATTCATAAAATTCGAAGCATGCAGTTTGATGAATCGAAGGGACAGCGGCTCGGCATTGCACCAAGGGAGGCCACGGTTCGATTCCCGGACGGTACACTATGGATTAACACAGCGTGGAGCACTCCAGCTCCGAGAGGCGAGGCGAAGTACGGCGGGGGTTCCTGTGCAGTCGCTAATGATGCAGTTAAGAGTTATGACTTATATCTTACCCTGTTGACAGCTTGATATTCGGAGTATCACTACCGCTGTTTTAATGGATCATTGAGCAACTGTGTATGAGTTGCATTAAGAATTCGCGTTCCTATACATAATACGGTGGCTCAATCTCCTTTGACTCCAACTATTTACATCTCCTGGTAGGTGATATTCGTAGCATGTATTGGGATTTGCTCGGGGAAGTGGCTTTCTTAGAGCGTCATCGTTTGGGCCGTAACCTGAAATTGGTTTTCGTTTACGAAAGTTTTGTGGAATTCTCAACCTGCTCGGAGAACAGGTTGAGATCGTTAAACCCATTCTCGGCAAAAATTGTTGCTGTAAAGGGGTTATTGGCGAATATTTATTCATAATTACGAAGTAGCGTAGTAACGGAACGACTGCTGTGGAGCTTTAATTAGTTTTAAGTAGTTCTTAAATGGCAGTGAATACTCTTTATCCGATTTTCAACAGAAACAACAGACTTGCGTTTTGAAATTGAATAATTAAATTGTTCAAAACGTTTACTATTTTAATGTACTTTGCAGATTAACAAGCATGAAAACGTCGATGTAATGCTAGTGTTATGAAAACATAGATTCCTAAAAAGAAAGAATACCCTATTAAAAATTTCAGCAGTCATCCCAGCGGCGCTGCGCAATTACTGCGGAGTTCGCGGGTGTCTGTAAGGCTTAAAATTGCGCAGCGTCGCTGAAATGGCTGCTGAAGTTTTTAATAGGGTATGTACATATATAAATATAGATTTGCACGACTACGTATACACATAGGAAAGTAATAAATATCTCTAGAAAATAGGTATATCAAGTAGGAGTATAGTGTTCAATACTCGAGCTCAAAATTACAATGTTAGACGCGAGAAGCCGCTGTACAGACGGTGAGGGTGTCCAGGGCTCTGCACTCTGAATGTAAACAAATCTTGGTCGCGGCCCCCGCCCAAAGTCTGAAAATATATAGTCCGTTAATTTGTAAGGCGTAGATCGTAGTAGTAAGGCAATCTTGGTTTTGAGCCTATGGCTTGCGCACGTTTGCGTTTCCTCCTTTCCTCATCAGGGGCGGGGGAGAGGTCCGTCCTATGAAGGCTCTTTCAGTCTGGCTCTACATTTTGGGATTCAATCCTTTGGTCCCCGTACTCAGCAGCTTGCTGACTTTGTAACAAGCAGAATTAACATTACTTCACGCGAGGCACAAGCAGACAGCAAATGTGTACTATCACAGAACTTTATATTGCTGCTTGCTTAGCTTGTTGCCCAGGAATGTTATAAATATAGTGGATCATCGTCTATTTTCTGCCAACACCTTCCACATTCTTCCTCGAGTGAACAATTTGTTCCCTTGGGCAGTGTTTAATTGTTAATTGCTTCATTTGTCTATTTGAGAACTATGTCTTCTAGTCTCAACTTTCAACAGTGAAACCAATCTCAATTCGACGGTGCTTCAATGTGTTGAGTCCCAAGTTGAAGCAAATGCCGATATATGTTCCACTGTGTGAGTTAATTTATGTTGCCTAAGGTATGATGATGTATTACACAAAAAATGAAGCGGTGTATCTTCATTGAATAAATAAAGTCCAATACGGATTGCAGTGTATAAGCTACGTTACATATGTAACGAAGTTGGCAGTCGTAATCAAATCAATGTTTTCCTAAGGTGTAACAAGAGCATCGTGCTTGAGTCAACATGTTCTTTATGTTATATTGATCCCAGAGTTGTTTGCTTCCTTTGAAAGTCGCATAAACTTTAATTAGCCATGCTGTGAGTGAAGAGTAGGAAGTGTTTGCAGTCCCTGGGAGTCGAAATGCAACAAATGGAGTAGAAGTGTAACTACGTTCTGTGTAGACAGTAGACTTTAGTCGCAGCGCATTTTCGGAGAGGTCTGCGTATTATATAGCGTAATCACTTCGATAGTAATCCCAGGAGGAGATGGAAGAAAGACAACGTCTAGGCAGATACTCTCTCTTTTACTGTCTTACTTCTCAGTGTTAATTAAGTATTCAAGCAAGTGTGTTACTGGACCTTCGCAGTGCGATGTGATTCACGTGTTCTTATTAGCTAGTGAAGTCTCTCGAAGTGAGTGTGGGGTAGGTGTTATGAGCAAAAAAATAAAAAAATGTGTTGTTGCATTGATAGGAGTGGAGATTCTGCAGAGCAACAGCCAGAAAGGGTCGCTCTTGCGGTAACTATCTTAAGATAAGGGAAATCTAATTGCATTTACGTATAAAAATTGAAGCTTGACGTTTGTCCATGGTTTCTTATCGCGTTAAAAAGTGAAATATCTAAAAAAATGCCTGTGTTTAACATTTAGACAATAATGATAAAATTAGACTAATGTCCTGCGTTTATATTTCATGTGGTGAAACGAGTTGTTTTATACGTGCGGCAGTACGCACTGATCAATGGTGAGTCAACTATCTAAGTAACCTAAATGTTGTGCGGTCTAGAATACAAAATTGGAGGTTAACGAAATGTCTTAGGAAATGAATGATATAGTTTTCAGCCAGTGTGGTCTTTTCCCGGTGTTTTTGTGAACACAGCATTGATATGATAAAATGTTTGTTTACATGCATTGTGTTACGTCTTCGCTGTCTAAGAACACCGTTTTTGCCACCTGGTTCAATATTTCGACTGGTTAATTCGCGTTTCTGATGGTAGTCAATGTTTGAAATTTGCGTTAGAAGTTACTAATAGATATATATCCAGAGAACTTGCCAGGTTGTTCTGCTATGACCGATAGCAGTTGTGATTCCAATTTGTCACCGTTTCAATACAGCTTATTTAATTCTTGCTTTCATGTGGTTACCTCTTTGTACTAAATTCCCATGCCTATTCCCAATATACCGTATTGTCAGATGTATGTGTGTGTTTTACTGATCCAGCTGCAGTATGAGACCCAATCCCTAAGTCTTTTAGTTAGGTAGGTTGGAGAATAGCTCGCCTCTTGGGGACATGTCTAACTCGTTATATGCTACTTCATTCTATTCTATATCTTTATTAACTGTTTTTTTGTTTTGCAAATGTGTGACCAAATTATTGAAACGAGAACAACCAACTGGATTGTTCGCAAGCAGTCAGCTGGAGTATTAATCTTTAATAAAATTTTTTTACAGTGGGAGCTTGCAAACCATTCTTTCATTTATTAATTTATTATTATCAATGGTGATTAATTATATTTATATATATCAACACGTCTATATACATACCCCGTAACCGCGGTTTGTTTACAATCATACGGTCACGTGATCGAGCTTAGCAATCTGTGTTCGTTTGGTCTATGCTCAAACTGGCCAAATTCTAAGCGGAAACGTGTTTTCGTTAATATTTTTAGTGGGCACGAACGATGACGCCTTTAACTGTTTGTCAGCGATAATCAACCGCATAGATACCGTCTAGGAATTAAAGTTGGCTGTGTTTTGCCGACGTGTTCCTGTCGACACACTAAAGATAAGCAAAAAGTCACCAATGTGCCTGCGGTTCTTCTGCTGTCATACCGAGGTGACACCGATAGTACTGATGACGTTACCGTAAACCTAGAATATGCTGGAGTACTAGGATCCGTCTCCGATCAGTGTCTTGCGCTGGATGTCTATGGGTTGTCACGTAGTAAGTACCGCTAACGTGGGTTAATAACAATAACTGCAATGTCTCCTCTTACACATACTAGCAGACAAGTCGGATAAGGTGTGGTAATGCATCAATACACAATACTGAGAGAGGGAGCACAGAGCAATAACGACTGGGCAACTAGGAGAGGCTGATGCTAGGCACTTCAGACTGGCTCGGAGGCAACAAAGCTACCTATATCGCAGCGCTAAGGCTTATTATACCTCATCACAAGGGTGTGCCTTGAGACGATGGCACAGCGTTGATTTCAAAAGGCCAGTTCACGCGTAAATTTTATGCCTTTCACTTTACGTCCATGCTTCCAAACATCCGATCGTTTCGCCGTAACCTTGCAGACCCAATAATTATTGTGTGCACAGTCAAACACTCACGAAAATGCTTGCCGCCAAATAAGTCACTCTGATGCGATAGCGTATCCAGTAAAGCATCGTAACTCTCTTTAAATATAGAGCGACTCAAAATTCAGATAGTTGTGGAGTTTTGTGGTGACTGAAGTTCTGAACAGACACAGCAACGCATTCGAACCCTAGCTGCGATGTTTGAACTTAAACAGAACGAAAGAAAAGCCTTTTTTTAGCTTTTTATCGGGATTCGTGACTGTGTCTTTGAAGTAGCAGAAGGGTGCCTAGCTTTCTTCTGAGTGCAATAAACTGCGCAGGTGAACTGAAACAGGTCAGGCCGTAAGTTCTTGCATGAATAGTCAGCAATTCTTTTTGTTCTACGCACTATAAATACACATTTTACGCTGGTTGAATGAATATAAATGACAATACCTCCGCCAAGGAAGTTAGCTTTTATCGGATTTTGGCTGACTGTTGAATTTTGTCCGTCTGTCATCAAGACGATTCAAAAAGTTATGGATGGATCTTTGTTAAATTTACACGGGCTGTGAGGTACGTTAGGAAGAACGGAACTAGAACTTTTTCCCGGAGATACGTCCAACCGTTTGTTTGTCAGCCTATTTTTTCTTAGCAAATAACTCCAAAAGTTACAAATATACAGGAATTGATGAGAATGTCACGAAGACAATTGACCAAGTTTTTGCGATGATCTATCAGTCTGTTTCTTTGTCTTTGTTTTGCTTCTTGTAGGTTTGCATAATATTTCTCAGAAAGTTGTAGAAGGATCTTCATGAAATATTCAGGGATTGTTCGAAACGTTAAACGGCACAAAAGACAAAATTTTGATTATGATTGGTTATTTTCTTTGACAAATTATAATTATCTCAATGTTTGAAAGAGCATAACTCGGAGACTTACGGATAGGTCTTCAAGAGAATCCAAGAAATTCTTATTATTGTCAAGAGGAACAAATTGCCGGGTGTTGGTGATGATGCAGAGAAAATCTTGTTTTCAGGACTAACTTGTATCCTTCGTTAACAATGCCTCGCTTGGCAGAGGTATGCGCTCTCTGAGTGCTCTACTTTAACACTAAAATGATTTCATATCTTGGTAAAGCTTAAGTTAATTTACTAGCAGCTCACTGTGTTACTAATAATTGCTGTTAGAAGTCATACACACAGTAATTAACACACGTAGCTCTGGCTTTGGGTGTAGAAACTTGTACTTTTGCATGCAAAAGCATATGCTACAAATAATATCTCTGGTACTGTAAGCAATCCATTGCATTCTTGCAAAGAAAAAGATAGTAGTACTGTATTATCTTATTGAGTCCAGTTTCCGCCAGGAAGCAGCACAGCTGGTAATATAGGGAGTAGATACTCCTAAAAGAATCGTTTTCTGTGAGAAGCTCATGATCGTTTTCTTTTTTTATTTTGATGGGTTACCATACTATTGATTTGACATCCAAGTCATTGGTTACTACAGACAAACATCGCTACATTTTCTAAGTTACCCTCCCCGCCTGCTGAAACCAAAATACCGTATGTTATTGCCAATTGGATATTGATGCGCATATTTCACTGAACTGTCCCCGCTGAATAATTATTACGAATGGGAAGGTATACGTCACAGCCGTCGTGAATGGTTGTTTTTAATTGATAGTGATCTAGGTTATATTAATGTGTTGAGCTTAACGCTAGGGTAATGTCTCAATTACCGAATGCCTTTCTATTATCAAACCTATATCATTTCTGCAGTGCAATGCTACTGTTCGTGAGCGATTGCTTCAAATTGCTTGTAAGTTTTTATATGTTTATTTATTTATTTTTGTTTTTCTTCTTTTACAAAGTATTTAACATCTAACCTAGCCTAACGAACTCTAACTTAACTTAATCTACCCAAACCTGAGCTAGTCTGTCCTAAGCTAGTCTTAGTAACCTAACCTATAACATTCTAACCTACCCCTACAAAACCCAGCGTATTGCAATTAAACCTTGCTTAACCTCTTCTACCATAACCTACTCTAAACTAATGTAACCGATTCTTCCCTTGCTTAAAATAGATAGTTAACTCAGACATTGTCGCTTTCGCTTCACTGCAGCGAGCTTGCCATAACACTGGACCCAAGTTAATTCAACGGTTTGCTGCAGAGCCTGTTGACTATGTGCAATAAACATGTCAAGTGACAAACACGTCAGCCTTGGTCCAGACCAAGTGTAGCTGTCATCGAGGACCAGTCGTGGGTAACATACTTAGCGCCAATAGGAAATCCTACGATATAACCCAGCGCCAGGCCACAGGTTTATTCGCTTCAGGGTTGGAGAAAACAGTTAAAAAACAATGGGCTGTAGGTTATTTTGGGAAACAAAGTTTGTTAGGGGTTTGTGAAAAAAATATAATTATAAATTTGATACGTTTTTATAGCTGTGCACTTATTCAGCAGACATTTAAAGCGCTTAATTTTTCAAGATTTAAATATTAATCACATGATAAATACTCGACCTCGGTGGCGTAAGACCATCACCCGCGGTGGGGGTAAATTGAACGAAGTCATTTCAGATGACCAGCTAATCCTAGTGTCTCACATGGATGTTGTGCCCAACAAGGCTAGCGCCGCGCTGACCGACCCGTGCAGATCTCTTAATAATGACATAGGAAAAATGGGAGGCTTCGTGGAGTGAAACGATCTGCCGCGGTGGAGGCAAATTCGCCCAGGTGGAGGAAAGTTCAACGCCGTCATTTTGCATGGCCAGATAGGCCTAGTTTTTTGGAATGGGTCACGTCCAGATCAACCGAACAAACTCCCTACAAAAGTGATGGAACATTGCTCAACTCCGTCGACCACTTATTGGGTGGACAGACGCATATAAAATATAATTATGTTTCATTTCATATGGAGGCACTTAAATGACTGTATACCCATAATGTCTTAATATTTGGCTTGTTAGTACTTCAACAAAGATAAAATAGAAGATTTTGTAATGATTCATTTTCTGACCAGGCTAGGCTATGAAAGTTGAGTTTAAAACTTAGGCTACTTCATGTTTTAGCCTAGGGTAAGGAACCCAAATGCTGTGACTTCGAGCCACACCGTTCATTGACAAACCCTCACTATAGGGCACAGGCAATGAAACCCGGCCGTCAGGCAATGTTCGGCACTTCTTCACAATATCGTAAATATTAGAAAAATAACAAGCCACACACCTTCCTATTACAATTCTAAATAATCTATTTCTCGACTCTACGCTCTAGATGAAAGCATGATGCGACAATTTGGTGGGAAATATATATATTTTACGAGTCAAGCATTGCTACCGTGGTCCGTTTTAGTGGTCTTT
>LQNS02278091.1:7547704-7558074 GCA_001587735.2 Parhyale hawaiensis | reverse complement strand
GGGGGGGGGGGGGGGGGGGGGGGGAATTTTTCTTCGTAATTAGATCGATAATCGAAACTCGAACTGTATCCTTGAGCAACATGCAAAGATTTCACCGCAAAATGCGCTGCGAAAGAAGTTTCAGTTCATAAATAAGCTAAATTTTGTGCTGAAGCGAATTACTTAATCTCATTGTACGGTCGCACGATCATCTCATTAATTATGTACCCTGAATAGTACGACCAATTATGTTCTCTTTTTCTACTATACTATAACTCCACTACACAGGCAGCCAAAAATTGCCTTCGTGGGACTAGCATTGTGGAAGGACCAAATATGGTCACACGCCCGCCGTGACGAGCTGTCTGCTCGTCTGCTGCCCATGTCTCCGCTAAAAAAATTATTAGATGATAAGATTCGACAGAAGATATGCATCTCCGCGTGTTCTCGTTATATCACATTTCGTCCACCACCTTTCAAAATTATTCCACAATCTAGTCTAACCGGTTTTCAGTGATAAACTTTTTTTGTACTCTGATAGCGCTGAAGGGAAACTACAAGATGTTATCGTGAGCTCCGTGTAAGTGGGCCATTTTTAGGTTCACAAGCTTGTTTTCATATGTCTTTCAACGCAATGAACATCTGGGTAGATATATATGTTGAAAATTTTCAGAGGTTTTCTCTGATTTATAGTTAGCTAAATGTGCAAACTTCTCTATAGGCTATCTCCCGATGACTACACCGAGGCTAACGTAAGTCATGTTCTATTAAACGGTTCAGATTTTTTTTTTCATCTAAGTGAACAGGTACGTTGAATGTAAATTTATTGCATTTCGCCAGCTTATTGTTATTCTTATCAGATTTTTTTTTTGAAAAGTCATAAATTATATAGCTACCTTCTACTGAGAAAGAGGTGCCATTCTTTGGGACATTTCTACCGGGATAAGTTAACTTCATTAGCCATAGCTTTGTGCGGTTCGAAGTGGGGATATTACTCGAACCTGAGGTTATTGTGAAGTAGTAGGTATGTATAAGGTTAGTTCAGAGTTTGATGCCTCTAAACTCGTAGCAACAAAGGAAATGGTACCATCGCCTCTATATATGACGGCACCTACAACCTGTAGGTTGTCGTAAGATAGACACGGTATTTCGGGGATGATGGGTTCTGCGTCTACCGTCAGAATCAACGTGATGATAGGTAAGTAGAAAGGGATATAAACACCAGGATCACTCTTGTAGTTATATTCAATAAAGAGGAATCCACAATAGGTCTTGGAGTCTAATCCGATCTTAATAGTAGACGTAATCAAGGAGAGTCACTATGCAAGTGTGCTCGAAGCGGTAAGTGGAGGTGAGATGTGTGGCTGGATGTGGCTGGTTATGATCTAACACCAGCTCTAGCTACGCAACGGCTTATATAGGTTTTGAGGGTGCAGCTAGTGCATCAACCGTGCACAGCTTGTCGTGAACTTCAGCCATGAGTGTTGGTTCCGCTACTTTGGATCGTGTTTTAAAATTTATCCCAAGCCGCAAGATTAATTTTGAAGATGTCCCTAGGGCACCTGGTTTGGAATAAAAGACTGAGTTTCTGTTCAAAAAAATTATACTAACAATAATGATGTTAGTGTCGGTCAAGTTAAACCTCAGAAAAGTAACTTAGGTTGCTGAAACTCTCCCAATGAGTGCAACTCGAGCAGCAGAATTGTATGTAATAAATACATGCAGATCGACTGAAGCCGAAATACTTCCGGCCGGCAAACTTAAATTTATTTGGAAAAACACAATCTCAGAAATTTCTTAGCGACTCATCCAAATATATACCATGACGCAGTGTATACAAGAGATACAATAATTGTCAATTCTCAAAATGAAACACAAGACTTAATACTCGAGTTTCCTTACATTCTTTTACGGTTCATCTTAAACACTAATGTAGTAGAAACTGGAGCACTCTGAGAGCGCATACCTCCGCCAAGTTAGGCAACGGCGAAGAAAAATTCAAATTTGCTCTAAAACCATGATTCATTTTGTATCAACTCCAAACTCTAATCATTTGTGCCTCTTAATAGGATCAATAGCTTCTGGAATTTTTTTGAAGATCCTTTCATAGCTGTTTCAGTTATGCTGCTAACAAACATAATGACAAACATAAGTCAAACATACAAACGAATCAGCCGATCTGCACCAAAATTTAACGATTTTTGACTTTCAAGATTATTAACAACTCCTGAAAATTTCATGAAGATCCTTTGAAAACTTTTTAAGTGATTGCGTAGCAAACATGATGACAAATACAACTCAAACATTAAACAAATCAACCGATCTGCACCAAACTTCAGTCATTCCTGTCCCTTGACATTACTAACAATTCTTGTAAGTTTCATAAAGATTCACTCAAAACTTTTTGAGTTATTGCTCTAACATAAAATCAAACACAGCAGCAAACATACGAACAAACAAACAAACAAACAAACAAACAGATCATCACAAAAATTTGGTCAGTTACCCTTTACGATATACCTAATAACTCATATAAATTTCATAGAAATCCGTCCATAAGTTTTTGGGTTATGGCATTGAGAAAAATGATGCAGACAGACAATTAAGCAAACAAACGGATCGACGGATCTTCACCAAAAGTTAATCATCTGTTCCACCTCCATACCTATCAATCTCCGTAAATTTCGTCGAAATCCGTCCATACCTTTCTGAGTTATCTTGGTGACAGATAGACAAAGAGCCAGACAGACAAACCCGACGAAAACATAACCTCCTTAAAGGCGGATGTAATAAAGCTGCATGTATGAAAGTGAACCCTGAGAGTCACCTGAACGCGTAGCGGGTTAGCTCTTCCGGTTTACGTTTTTATTGACGGGCCTCAAAGTCGGAATAGCCTGTAGGGCCTCTGGTAATCTGAATCCAGCTGTGATAAATAAAGAATATGAAAAATGTGATGTATTAATCAGAGATTCACCTTTCACCGACGAGATGCACCGGCTGCATAGTAGATCATGCATATAATAAGGGAACAATTTGTAAATCAAATCATTAATGTAGACTCTGTTCTAGATAGCCCAGCTAAAACTATATACACTCCTCTAATCGAACACACTTTGAATGTTTATCGTTATTACTGTTGATAGCAACATACTTTCGAATGTCGGAGCATAATTTATTAGGAAATATGCTTCGAAAAGAAGCGTTCATGAACTCGATTGCTTCATATACGAGTAATATACGGCATGCACCCTGCACTTCAGAGCGAACTTACCACTCAAATGAATCCTGTACCAAATTTCTATTGTTCAGATTTACTCACCAACAAATTCATATCCACTGTTGAAAATTACTCCACCATCATACACTGTTCACATCTGCAGTTCCCCCAGGGGGCATAAGATGGGCCATGTAGGTAGGTTCGCCCCGTCATAAGTTATGGGGCGCGGCGACCCCAGGGGGCTCGTGTACGTTACATTAACCATGCATTAACTAAGCCTTCGGGACGTCTGTCTTTGGTGCCCACTTTACTTCCTTCCCGTCTCAGACTCCTACTGATCTTGCTTCCATCTGTTCTCCCTCTTCATTCCCGACTTGCTGTTCCCATGCTCGTTGAACCTGTGTGGGAACACCCTCGTGCATGGCTCCACATGTCTATCGTCATACTATGTGCCCCTTCTTCTTTCTTCCGTGATATCGCCTTATGGAAACTGAGACTTAAACTTCTGAAAATAATAATAAAAACATCTCAACTGCACCAAATATACACACACATACTTACCTGATGTCCACTGTTCAAATATCCACTTCACTAAATGTTTGCAACCAAATCGACACTTCCTCATATGTTCAGAGTAAAGTCTGTACACCACCAAATGTTTACTGTTCAAAATGTCCACTTACACTCATGGGCACTCGTTTATAAAATGTAAAATTTTCCGGTGCAGTGCACCAGAAACTCGGTTCTTTTCAAGAAAACATATAAGTAAAATCTGGTCGGTTTTCATCTATATCATGTGCGATGGGACGAGTCAACAATGTATATAATGATACTACTATAGCTTTGTAAATACTAAATGAAACTCGGGTTAATCCTCACCAGAGCAGAGTTTGTACAGTCTCTTATGAGGCGCTGAACATCACTGTGTAACAGATGATATTTGAAAAAAAAACCTACGGGATGGCTTAGCCCATTTTGGGTAACCTCACACACCAGAAGGCTTTGATTATCTGCTAGTCACGGCAGAGGATATTGAATTGCGATGTCAGTAGATACAACGACGTGCCTTGCGTTCTGAATGTAGTGTTTTAAAAACATACAGCAGTAGCTCTGTTCCACATTCTAATACAGGCTGTAGTCAAGGGTTTTTGGAAGAAAAATGTCTACATAAAGGGGGAAGCTGAACCCACCTATATAAGTATATTGCTTGGGTACAGAGGAGTTTTTTCCTAGTTATACTAAGGACTAGGTGATGATGGAGAAAAAAATCGAAGGGATGATTTAAACTGTGAGCTGGCTTGGCCAGTTTTAACTGAGTTTCAGGTATTGACCCTTAATCGGTTTGCGTTAAGATACTTGTAGATAGTAGATTTACTTCTTAAAAATGGAGTTTTCAACCGGCTCAAGGTCATCAGGTTGCTTTGAAAATTTTCAACACGACTCAAAATTGCAAAGCCAAAGCTTGAGTTTAGAACTTCGGACTAGCAAAGCCTCGAACGCTGAATTTTGGCGACCAGTCGAACACGCCCTTATAAGCAACGTTCAGCCTCGGCTGATTAGAACTCCATTTTACAAAACAAGCTCGAGTTTTTGGAAATCTCAAGGATAGCTAATTAAGGATCAACTACTAAAACTGTATTCAGAGAGTCGAAGTCGGAGAATCTTTCTGAAATTTTGGATAAGTCAAGCCTGAAAGACTGGACCTTGCCGCCCACTCGATGGAACGATATGCCATTAATTCGACTTCCTGTCAGACTTCCAAGAACTTAGTATTACTCACGTCATTCATCTGAACGCATTTTATCAGTCATCCACTTATCCGAATATTTTGCAGCGTCGTTGCAAGCACAACTCTTTGTACGCCACAAAAAGTTATCAAAATGTTGACCATCCAATCAGTATCCTCCGTAAGTGTCATTAAAAAAGGCAAGTTTCAGATATCTCTTCAAATTTGGAGGGATTAAAGACTCGGAAAACAGCGCAGTTTTCTGCTATTTCTGGGGCACAATAACACATACGGACGAGGGGATGAGCGAACGCGTTGCTATGCATGACGTGTGAACCCACTCCGAGTACATATAGTAGTCTCTCAGGTAATTGACTTCGAGTCTACGCCTCAAACTGAACTCAACAAGTCGGAACCAGGATCGACGCTGTCAGAAGATTCAGATAAGTCAAGCCGCAAAGGCTTAATTTCGACCCGCCAATCGAACGCGCCCTTAGTCTATTAATGTTTTAGATTGGATTATAAGTTCAACCACCAGCAGCCTAAGGTTCCTCCCGTAAATTCTCGGTAAGTCGGTGGTCGCGGCTAAGTTTTATCGAGTGGGTCGTGAAACTCGATCTAAGCGAAATTCACTTAACTCAACCAGAAATACAGACAGGATCTTTAGCTTCACCCCTGTGAATATTGTTGCAGGTGTTAGAACCAACCCGATTATGCTGAGCCGACTGACATCTTCACGTTTTCTGAGCAACGCCTAAAACTCGATCCAATTTGCCGAAGCAAGCGCACACGTCTAAAGATTCAGACAAGTCAACCCTCGAGGGCTTAATTTCGCCGTCCAATCAAACGTGTCTTTACACTCTCTGCTTCCCAGGCAAGCCTAACCAATCTGTACGTAGACGACATCGATGGGCCAGCGAATATAAGCCCAACAGACTTGACTTGTCCCGAACTTCAGATAAGGTGCACTGAGTGAAACCAGTTGGGTAGAGATACGGGTGTGACTCGTTATTTGATTACTCCTGAGATTTCAAAAGAAGTTACTTTGTTCCGTAAAATGACAATTTTCAACACTTATAACAAGGCCTCCTCTAAAAACTGCAACGCGATTTAAAGTGACCAAGCCAGCGACAAGTCCCGACAAGTGACCAAGCCAGCGACAAGTCCCGACAAGTGACCAAGCCAGCGACAAGTCCCGACAAGTGACCAAGCCAGCGACAAGTCCCGACAAGTTCAACTACCCAGTCGGATATAATGGTGGTGATTATGGTACAATATAGTGGTGTATGAGAGATTAAGGTCGACTATGGATGATGAAACAATATATGTGGCAGATATGTTGACCAAAACATAACGTTGATTACCTCCGCCAAGGAGGTTATGTTTTCGTCGTGTTTGTTGGTCTGTTTGTTTATCTGTCTGTCTGTGTGTCTTTCACCAAGATAACTCAAAAAGTTATGAACCGATTTGGATTAAATTTACAGGGATTGTTAGGTATGTTACGAGAAACAGAGGATTAACTTTTGGTGAAGATATGTCCATTCGTTTGTTTGTTTGTCTGAGTCATTTTTCTTGATACCATAACTCAAAAAGTTATGGATGGATTTTGATGAAATTGACACGAGTTGTTAAGTATATAACAAAGAGTAGATGACCAAATTTTGGTAATGATCCGTTTGTTCGTTCGTTCGTTTGTAACTGTTTTTAATTTTATGCTTGTTAGCACAATAACTCAAAAAATAATGGAAAAAATAATGTATGGATCTTTATGAAATTTATAGGAGTTGTTAGTAATAGTAAAATACATAAATGATCAAATTTTGGTGCAGATCGGTTGTTTGTTTGTATGTTTGACTCATATTTGTCATAACGTTTGTTAACAGTATAACTCAAAAAGTTATGAACGGATCTTAAAAGAAATTGAAAAAGCTGTTATTAATACAAAAAGGCACAAATGCTTAGATTTTGGAGTTTATGCAAAGAAAATGATGGTTTCAGAGCCAGTTTGAATTTTTGCTACCGTTACCTCACTTGGTGGAGGTATGCGCTCTCAGAGTGCTCTAGTTGGACACTGAAATCGGGCCTCTCGCAATTGTGCCTAGAGGCGATTTCTGTAAGTGTTAATAAAATGAGTTCTAATAATCACAGAGACCACAAACAAAGATTAATTTCTTCGTCGTACCATGAAAAATGCGCTGCAGAGCAGGGAATATAAATTCACAACTATATATCTACAGTAGGCGATATACATCATACCTTCCGACACCAAGAAAATTGAAATTTGTCATAATTTCTAGGAATATAAAGACTTCATAGAAAAAATTGGCTCATAGATACTACACGTAATGCACTTTAACATCACATTCAATTGAGTTTTTTTTTCCAATGACGAATTTAAAGCAATAACCTCAAAAACTGATGTATGTAGAGCTTTCGGTAGGACTCATCTCTATAATCGTAAGGAAAGGAAGGTTAATAAACCCCAGTCATACTGAAAAACCTGATTAAAACCACAGTAATACTAAAGAACAAAGCCACATTAGTTTTCATGAAATAAAATTGCGAGATGAAATTACCAAGAAAGCCGTTAAGAGACATTAAAATTACATTTTGCTGCTGATACAACCCTTCACTGCGATAATCTGCAGTTGCACCATGTCATTTTCACTTTCCTACCTAGGAATACGATGCCACTTTGCCATCGCCTTCGTTACATCACTTCATGGTTGCCTTTGTTACATCACTTAATGGTGGCCAAAATTAAATCACTTTCAAAGTTGCGTAAATTAGATCGACATCATGGTTGCTCTGATCACTACATGACGTCATGGTTGTCTGCGTTATATAACTTCAAGTCGTATATGTTACTGGTACACCTCATCATGGCTGCCTGCATTACATGATTTAATACATGACTATGTTTAATCACTTCATAGTTGCCTCCATTACATATACCGCATGATTTAATAGATGGCAATGCTATATTACTTCAGGGTTGCCGGAGTTAAACTACTCCATGATGGCCTACATTACATCACTTCACAGCTGCCAATGTTAGATCAATTCACATGTGCCTATGTTAAATCACTTCACAACTGCCAGTGTTACATCACTTTATGACGGTCAATGCTGCATCACTTAAATTTATAGTTGCCAATTCTAGATCATTCTATGCCCGCCAATGCTACATCATTTCACTGTTAATGATGCTAGATCATTTCACGGCTGTCAAATGCTGCATCACTTCGCGGCTACCAATGCTGTATCACTCACTGCTGTCAATGTTCAATGCTACACCACTTCACGGCTGCCAGTCCATCATTCAGATCACTTCACTTCCGCCAATGCTATATCACTTCACGGCGGCCATTGCTATATCCCTTCACTGCTTCCAATGCCAGATCTCTTCATGGCAGCCAGTGCTTCACCACATTTTCATTAGCTCTTTACTTGGCAGTACATTACAAATCGAGCATACCACAAAATTGAAAAGCTTTTGTGCTATAAAATATGACTGTTTATTTCACAAACTATAGTGAAATAGTTTTACTCCACTGCAAATATCAAAGGATGTCATAAACAGTTAGCTACTCTACATAATTATACTTCAAGCCTTGATATTTTTGTGAATGTGTTGCGTATAGAACTTTTAAAAGTATGTATAAGTTTGCTAGTCATCACTGAAGGCAAAGGAATTAAGTCAAACGGCAAAAAAATGTGAAAAAGTAGTGGGAGATCATAGAAAATATGCGTCTGCGGCACCGTGCAATCAGGCTCAAGTGCAGGACCAAAATCTGCCTTACGGGCCAGTGTCCAGTCAATGTATGGTGTGGTCTATGATGGAGTCTATCGACACCCCCATAATTAACGTACTGACAGGCTTGAAAAAGCCAGAGCAGCGAATGCCTAATATTAATTACTCTCTGTAGCAAGGCAGGATACTTACAGCAATCATTGTGGACTCCAGAAATTGTCATGCTGACGAGTGAAAACTTTAGGTGTTACAGATACTTCTTCGTACACTATGCTCATAACTAGAGCCCGGATTTATATGCCCTAACCCCATAAAAGCTATAACGCCTATAAGAGCATAGAAAAAATATGCTCTATAGGCATTTGACTATCTTGCATATAAAGCATATATACGCCTATTGAAGCATAAAAGTTGTGACAATTGCCGTGAAATACATAGCAATAACATCCCATTTTGAAATATATTTATAGCTGCGATAATGAATTGCACAGATATTAATCATTAGTGTTTACTCTGTGGAAAACATAAATCTTTCAAGCATACCCTGCTTCCATTTTCTATGATATGAAATCATTTTTTGTAAACCGTTTTCTTTTGTATTCCAATCTAGCATGTCATTCTGGTACAAGTGCTCGAGCTGCAGACATCAAGTATGGCTGTACATACGTACAGGTAGATAATTAATATATTTTCTGTATTATTTGTTATTAATATGTTTCCAGAATTCATTCTTAACAAAATTTTTCCGATTTCATTGTTATCTAGTTATCTATTCCTGCATTAATCTGTAGTTGTAAAAATTCTAATATATGTTCTCTGTTGTTGCCATGATAAATATATTAAAAATGCTTTTTATAATGAATGTTGTTTCATTACCAGCTTAAAATACAAAATAGCCTAGACTACCATCAAACTTTTTTACTTGTTTTTCGTGTAACTATAATAGAAAACGCTTACACAGAGGATTAACTTCTCTATTAATAAGAGCATATATAGCATAGAAAAGAGGGTATAAAAGCATATAAGAGCATATTTTATGGCGCTATTTTGCCTAGACTTTTATGGCTATTTCGCCTATAATTAAGGGCATATAAATCCGGGCTCTACTCATCACTCTTTCTTTCATAACGTGGTCTATGTGCAATCTATCGAACAGTGCTAGTCCTCCGCGAAAGGAAAATTAATTACAGTGCAGGGAAAGTGCTCATGTCCCAGAAGAATATCTAGTACGTGGCGTTATGTAGAAACTAGTGGACCCGTGCGTGAAGAATTCACGCAATAACCTATACGCAAGGAGGTTCTAATAGAGAGGAGTGCACCCTATCTATTTATCCTACGGGAGCGTTGCGAGTAAACTTTTCCCTTACACTGGCTGAGTGGCTTATCCAATCGGAGGGCGGCATTGCCTAACACAGCATATACAGAAAGGAGTCATGAGCTCAAATTTTTATAGTCATTAACCATCGACGAAATTCCGAGCGGATGGAAGTATGTTAAGAAAACTTGTATCCTGTATACCATCTGATGATGAAAATAACAGGGTGAGCGCTGGAATATAAATCCTCAAACACGATTGTCTTTGCCAAAATATTGAGGAACTGCCTGTCTGTATCTTCCTTAACTATATGTGCTGACCACTGCCACTTCAGCCAGTTTAAGATCTCCAAACGCCAGCTTCAGTCACGTGACAAAGC
>LQNS02278091.1:7488288-7509096 GCA_001587735.2 Parhyale hawaiensis | reverse complement strand
GGCATGACATAAAGACTGCGTCTATACATTTGAATGTTACTGACTAACACATTGGAATGTTATATGTGCGAATCGCGTATATAACACAGCATTGGAATGTTGTATGTGCGAATCGCGTATATAACATTGAAAATGAAAAAAAATATATGGACTCTCGTATATTCTCCAGCTGTCTCCTATTTACTGACTACCTCCTTTGGGAAACGCTTTTACCGATACAATACCTATTATTTTCTACGATGCGCTCTCACATTGATCAGCCGCTTATAAAGGCGCAAAGCCGCGTTGAATTTTGTCTAACCCACTTGCTTTTCTTGGTGTCGTGACGAAAACTACAGACTCGTGGCAACTCTGGAGACAATAAAACTTAAGGGCCGTTCAAATTTGTGAAGCTGCTCTAATCATTAACTGTATCTCATTCTAACCGCTATAGGGTTCTTGCACCCTCTATATTCATTCAAATTGCTTTCATATGTCTGACAAGGAACAGGGGTTCACTGCTTGTTAGCGAATCAAAATAATCCTCTCGTCGAGATGCGCTTGATTAAAAAAAAAAAAAAAAAGAACGTGTGATTGCCATACGGTCCTGCCTATGCAAAAAGACTGTTCATGGCATAGCAAACGTCATGATGCAACTAGGAACATGACTTGAGAGAGAGCTTTTTATTCTTCGACTAAATCGCACTGATGTTAAAGCCATGCGGAAAAGCTCTCATTGTCTTCGAAGTTTAAACCATTCCAGCGCATTGTATTATTACCTCCGCCAAGGAGGCTATGTTTTCGTCGTGTTTTTCTGTCTGTCTGTCACCAAGATAACTCAAAAGTTAAGAACCGATTTGGACGAAATTTACAGAGATTGTTAAGTATTTCTGGAGGAACAGATGATTAACTTTTGGTGAAGATATGTTCGTCCGTTTGCTTGTTTGTCTGCCTCATTTTTCTCAATACCATAGCTCAAAATGTTATCAATTCATTTTTATGAAATTAACATGAGTTGTTAAGTATATGACAAAAAGTAGATGACCAAATTTTGGTAATGATCCGTTTGTTTGTTTGTCATTGTTTTTAATTTTATGCTTGTTAGTACAATAACTAAAAATAATAATAAATGGATCTCTATGAAATTTATAGGGTTTAGTAGTATTGTTAAAGGACATAATTGGTTTAATTTTGGTGCATATAGGTTCGTTCGTTTGCATGTTTGACTCATGTTTGCCATAACGTTTGTTAGCAGTATAACTCAAAAAGTTATGTACAGATCTTCCAGAAAATTGCACAAGCTGTTATTACAATCAAAAGGCACAAATGATTGCATTTTGGAGTTTATACAATGAAAATTATGGTTTCAGAGATAATTTGCATTTTTTGCTACCGTTGCCTGGCTTGGCGGAGGTATGCGCTCGCAGAGTGCTCTAGTTTGAATTTGTATTTCAATAAGAACAGGATGTCATGTTTTTAATGATTTTAACGCATGTTGCTTGACTAATATATAGGGTGTAAAAATATGAAGATAAAAACGTTGACTGACTTAGCAGCGACGCGAAAAAAAAAAGAAGAGAGAGAGAGAAAAAGAAACTTTTCATAGATACCAAAATTTCAAAATTCCTTAGCTATCAATAAACAAACTACTCACCAGTATCATTACTAATACTAACTATTAGCTATTACTTTTATACTGTATCAGTATCCCAAAGACTTGATAGCGATTAGTTGCACAACTCGTTGTCCTGGAGTCTCAAACGGCATGTGCAATTAGAAAATGTTACGTTTTTGTTCATTTATACACGGTTATCAGTTATCTCTTAGTTCCACTGGTGGTGTCAGGAAATTTGCATTGGGGAGCTGAAGGTGCTGGAGTAACATGTGGAGGGGCTTCAAGCTGCTATAGGATTACTGAATGTTGGTTACTTGGTAGCAATATTGGCGCTGAGCGGAGGCTTGACCAAGTATTGGAAGAGGAGCTGAACCTTCTTCAGCCCGCCGCCGCTACTGACTCTCTAAGTTTTCCACAGAATAGATTTAGTGTTGCAAGTCATACAGTTCTTATGCGCAGTGCCAGACTCACCCATAGAGCGTAGAATAAATTCCATCGTGTGCAGGCTGTGCCGTTCATCAGCAAGACGAAGAGGAGGTGGTTCTTAATTGTTACCTCCGCCAAGGAGGTTATGTTTTCGTCGCGTTTGTCTGTCTCTTTGTTTGTCTGTCTGACACCAAGATAACTCAAAAAGTTATGAACCGATTTCGATGAAATTTACAGGGATTGTTAGGTATGTTAGGAGGAACGGATGATTAACTTTTAGTGAAGATATGTCCCTCCGTTTGTTTGTCTGCCTCATTTTTCTCGACGCCGTAACTCAAAAAGTTATGGACGGGTTTTGATTAACTTAACGTGAGTTGTTAGGTATATAACAAAGAGTATATGACAAAATTTTAGCAATGATCCGTTTGTTTGTTCGTTCGTTCGTTTGTCACGGTTTTTAATTGTATGCTTGTTAGCACAATAATTCAAAAAATAATGAATGAACCTTTATGAAATTCGTAAGGTTTGTCAGTAATGTTGAAAGACATAAATGATCAAATTTTGGTGCAGATCGGTTTGTTCGTTTGTATGTTTGACTTATGTTTGTCATAACGTTTGGTAACAGTATAACTCAAAAAGTTATGGACGGATCTTCAAGAAAATTGAACAAGCTGTTATTAATATAGAAAGGCACAAGTGATTAGATTTTTGAGTTTATACAAAGAAAATTATTGTTTCAGAACAATATGAATTTTTGCTACCGTTGCCTCACTTGGCGGAGGCATGCGCTCTCAGAGTGCTCTAGTTTCTATTAGAATCCTTTTGGTAGGGTATGCCCTTGTACCGGCATGGTGCTGCCCGGGTGATATGAATCGGTTTTATGTCACCATCTCCCACATTTCCTAGTAAGGATTACGGGTTTGGACGGCGCCCAGCTAATGCAAGGACTTTGGATTTGGCTCAGGCCTTTTGCTCACCGGATATGCCCTTCCTGCCGTGACCCATGACGCTTGCGGGATTCGAACGCTCAACCTGCTGATGCAGCAGCGAGCGCTCTAACCACTAGCTACCTCATGACGGCCACAGCCCGGGTGATATGGGATTAATAGAAAATCTAGTCTTAATCTGTGTTTCGAGATTTCAGATGGATTTTACATAAATATTATGTTAAGGGATATTTTAGTGCAACCTTATAGGTTTAAGAGAATGTACCATATGTATTTACTGCAAATAATTCTTATGCTACCTGAAGTTTAAAATCAAAGCTGTTTGTTTCGTAAAATTTATAAATTTTTATCGCTATAGCCGTACGAAAACAGCAAAAGGCCTGAATGTTCCTGCGCATTCCACGCACCCAACAGCTCTTAAGTACACCAGTGTTTCCAACCCTCTACGTAAATTACCCCAGCAAGGCAATCTAGAGTCATATATTAGGGCGAAGGTAATAAGTGTTTAGATGTTGCGTGGCAAAGAAATGGTAAACATTAGTTTATCAGATCTTATTGCTTGTATGCACGTCAGTTATTTAGTAGACGTGCATAGTACTCAGACACTGAAACACTGAATGTTGTGTACTATCTTTTCGATTGTAAATAAAATTTTGAGATGTGAATTTTCTGCGGCTATTATCGTTGTAACCTGGAGACAAATGCCTTTTATATTTTTTACATTGCTGTTACAGTCGCCACCGGTTAACGTAAAGCTTTAAGAAAAACGGAGGCGTTACATACCATAGTGGAAATAGATAATAGAGAAAACTGGACTGTGAGTTGCTTTGAATTGCTACAAAGCTACGAAAAAGATTCACCTAGACGCATCCTGCTGAACTTGTTCTTCAGCCAACTTCTTCGCCTAGTTGAGCATTTGTGGGCGAAATGCCGATTTCGACAATTTTTGCATCTCGCCTGCATTGGGCATAACAATACCTCTTCTGCTTGGTTAGCAGGTGCGAACTTACGTTCTCTACAGTCTTGAAATCAGAAGCTCGTTGCAATCAGAACTTCGGTGTCACCCATGTTACCCGGTCTCCAGTGCGACACAGTTGGGTGACACCAACAACAATCCGCCAAACGAGGCAACGGTAGCAAAAAATTCACTTTGACTCTGAAATAATAATTTTCATTGTATAAATTCCAAAATTTAATCATTTGTGCGTTTTGATAGCAAGAACAGCTTGCTTAATTTTCTTGAAGATCCGTTCATAAGTTTTTGACGTAAACTGCTAACAAACGTTATGACAAACTTCAGTCAAACATACAAACGAAAAAAATCTATTTGCATTAAAATTTAATCGCTTATGTCTTTTAACATAACTAACAACTTCTTTAAATTTCATAAATATCCATTCATTATTTATTTGAGTTAATGTGCTAAGAAGCATAAAATTAAAAACAGTGATAAACGAACGAACGAACGAACGAACAAACGGATCATTACTAAAATTTGGTCATCTACTCTTTGTTATATACCTAACAACACATGTCACTTTCATAAAAATCCATTCCTAACTTTCTGAGTTATGGCATTGAGAAAATGAGGCAGACAAACAAACAAACGGATGGACATGTCTTCACCAAAAGTTAATCATCCGTTTCTCCTAACATACTCAACAATCCGTGCAAATATCGTTCAAGTTGTTTCATAAATTTTTGGGTTATCTTGGTGACAAACAGACACAGAGACGGAGAGACAGACACACAAACACGTACGACGAAAACATAACCTCTTAGGCGGAGGTAAAAATTCTAGGGTTATTAGATGGGTAACACAGCTGTTGTTTACAAACATTGTCACTGATTTAATTCTCTCATTCAAAACACTTCTGCGTATTTTTCTCAGCTCCATGCGACTGCGAGAGCAAGAAAAATTTCGATGTTACTGGGCGTCAGTATAACGTGGAATTGATTGCATTTTCGCGCAATCACTGAAAACACGTTGGGCAGCACTGCTTCACACAGTAGCTTAGATGAAGGCAATACCTTTACTCTTCTCCATTTAAATTTCATATTATTGCCTTTTTTAAGTCTGATGAGAGAAAACAGGAAAGATAGATACTAGCTTTTTGACGTTATGATGAACTCCCGTTTTCTGTCATGCATGAAGCTGTACGGTCGTCGGAAAGTTTCACGTTTTCAATACAAAAGTATTGTGGCCTTAATTAAGCCAATATTCTACTGAATAGCAATCTTATTAATAATAGAGACTTTCAAATAGTTCTTACTTTTACCTTCTTCTCAAAGACTAATAATTGTTTTATCTGTAAGTGTCTGTCTAATTAACTCAACAGTCCAAACGCCAACTCAATTGTTGTAGCAACTGCTGATTGTTAATTTGTTGACAAGCACAGTTTCATGAAGGTGGCTTTAGTCTGATTCTGTTGGAGCCGTTTAGAAAGTCTGAACGATATCTAGTCGTAAAGCCCTGGAAGCTAACTAGAGGCTCAATAGCATTATCGGTGAAAACTTCTGGCATACCCGTATGCACTATATATATCGTCTCTCACGACGATTTTGCGTTCACGTAAGCTTTCCTGAGCGGCACAACTAAAATAAACACTACCTAGGCACTAAACACTACTTAACCTAACCTAACTACTAAACACTGCTACTAAACACTACTAAACCTAACCTAATCTACCCTTACCTAACCTAACCTCTTTACCTAGCCTTCTAACCTAACCTAACCTTACCTAACCCAACCTAACCTAACTCAACCTAACCCAATCTAACCTCTCTAACCTTACCTAACCTTACCTAACGTTATCTAACCTAACCTTATCTTACTTCACCTAACCTAACCCAACATAATCAGCGATACAGCGAGCAGCGCGGCGCGCCAACTTGAACGCCGCTCACGCGCACACGATCTGCGTACACGAACACGCACACATCTCCGTCGTGAGAGACGATAGCGCTACCCGCACTAGCTGGTTTTCTCCTTGTCGATAATATAGTGAAAGAAGCAGTTGCAGTGAAACTTCCTTACTCTGGCGGAAATAAGAGCGTGTATCGATACCCTAAATTAACTTGCAGTATTTATTCCAATTGTTGCTCTGAAATGATTGTTTTCTTCTCGTTACAGGCAGGATGGCGCAATCGGTGACTGCGCTGAAGATATTGTTGCTGCTTCTATACTTGCACAACACAAGTGGGCATGAGTGCGCGTGCGACACACGGCGCACGTACTACATCGAAGATAATGTAGTTCAGAATCTCCTCATCAAAGCAGCATCGGGCGTCGACCCAGTGAGATCAAACACACTTGCTGCGACCGATCCAGGCATCAAGTCACAAATTTTCGAGCCTGTGCGGTATGTCGGCCCTGAGCACGTGGTACTGAACGACTTCGTGAATATTCCTCACGAAGAGCTGCGCTGTAGCAGAATTAGTACACGCACTTCCCATACTTCGCGAGTAGCCAACTATCAGGCATACCACAACAAAAGGACGAGTTATTTAAAATCTGCATTTAGTGTAAAAGTTTCGAGTTGGGTAGCAAGTTTCAGAGCGTCTGCAAGTTTTGCTAACACTGAATCAGAGGAAGAAAGAAAAGTTCAAATGTTCTTCAACCAAACCAATGGGGAAGTGATCCAGAAAAGCATCAGGTGTCTCACTAATAAATTATCAATGAGTTCTTCCGTGGCGCCTGTATTTACAAGAAACTTCCTGGTCAGCTTAGGAAAAGTCAACGAAGCTGCTAAAAATCCCCATTCGGAGAGGAGCAAACACACATTCCAGGAATTTGCAAGTGAATTCGGAACTCACTACCAAACAGCTACTGATTTTGGATCCATCTTTATTTTTGAAAAATTCTTCATCAACAAAGTTGCTAGCGAGAGCAAGAAACTCCAGCGGAATAAATGTGCTACTGAAAGATTTAATTCGGCCATATCTCTTCGAGTATTATTTGGCCGGTCTTCCGCGTCCATTGCAGCTGCTTCGAGTGACTGTTCTGCAGTCGACACTCAGGGTAGGGTCTTCACCACATTGGACTTGAGTGCAGAAAAACTTATCTCTCTTGGAGCTCCTCCAGTTACGGATACAAACGAATGGGCACGGCAGGCTAGATTGAGCCCAGTCGCAATTGGCCACAAACTTCGGCCGATATCATTTATGTTCAAAGAAGACTGGTTCAGCTCCGTAATCGTCGACAACAATAATTCGAGTAGTACTCTTAATGGAACGGCCATGTACGAATACTTTGAGCTCTATGGCAGTCAATATTGCAATATAACTCTGGGGAAAGCGTGCGTCATCCCAAAAGGTTGTGGCTACAACAGCAATTGCGGAGCTACCCAGAAGTGCATCGACGATGACAGCCAGGATGGCTTCTCTTGTATCGTGCCCTGCGACAACGTGACTGCGGCGTGCGGTGGAGACCATTACTTCTGCCGGGAAAGTACTGACAGACTTGAAGGATATGAGTGCCTTAACTATTCCCCAGGTGAGATATTAACCATTTTGAGAACCGGTATGGTCGTAGTGACACAGCAATGCAATGTTCTTTAAACAAATGGGACGTTAGACTAATTATCTACGTCAGAGAACCCTGCACAACTATTATCAGGTGAACAGAAAACATTGTGTTTGAAAATTCCTGATGCCATTAACAGATGGATGAGAGTACCAGATTCGTGGTACAATTTTACGATATTTTTCTGCTTACTTGAAAACAACTTTTGTATTTTGCAACTTGTTAAGGTGGAAACTTAAGCAATATTGCTCATTTGAACCCTCGAAATGTTGATACAACTGCCCACAATTAAGCAGAAGTGTTGAGAGTACTTGATGCGTTAGGGGCTCCTCTGTCACCGCGTTAGATGGATGCAACACAGACGAAAAACCTATAACACTCAGTGCTCGATGAATAATATGAGCTGCGAATTATAGCAACCTATCAGTTCTATGTAGAAGCTGTAAATTTATTCAAAACACTATTGCTATGTGATCGCCAGAGATCCTGCAACTGAGAGCTTGAACTTATATACCAGACAATCTCCGATTTAGGCACTTTTTCCTACCACAATTTGTTTTCAAAAATGCACTTGCGTTTTATATTTTTATTACCCTACAATAAAGACAGTAAAGTTGCAGTGAAATATGCATATTTTCCAAAAAATTCTACACAAGGAAGTATTTTTATTTTGATGAGTACAACTCATTTCTCTTACAGCAAAATATTAAAAAAAAGAATGGTAAGTTCACTATCGAACTCACTGAGACTGAATATTACTTGAATTCTTTTCATCTGGTTGTTTCATTCAATGCTACCTTATTTTGCCACGTTCCAAATGTTCTACAAAATCCTCAAAAAGATGACTCGAATTGCCCCACGTTAATACCGTTGTCAACACTCGTAGGTAGCACAGTGTATCCACTGGACAAATTCTGTCGCCATGTTTGGATGTGGCTTCTATCCTGCGTTATCCTGTAGCTCATCTAGCATCCCAATAAATTTCTGTTTCACATTCATACTTGCGACAACATTCGGTGTCAGGCAGTGTACAGACTTTCTTAGATATGAAGACTTATGGTTCATTACGCCAATAAGACAAAAGAAAGAGTTCACGAGTTCTCATTCCACCTAAACGCGAATTCACACATGCGCTTTGGTGTCGATAAATGGAAATTAATGAAAGCAACAATCGTCGTTCACGGTTGTTTTCATTAAAACACTGACTCTTGGCTTACGTTTTTATTTTAATCTTTCCCGGTATTAGCAAATACGGGAAAATGGAATACAGGAGTTTTCCTTTTATAAAAAACATTACCTGTAAGTTGAATTGCCAACTGGTATGTTGTACAAACGCCTCCAGATGTACAGGCGTTTACTCCGGTAGATTAAATTTTGCAGTTAATCATGCAATTAATACACAAGAAAACAAATGACAAATGAAGAATTGGTTCAAACTTGTCGGACATAATCTGCGCAAATGCCAGCACAATACTTGGCTGTTCATGCTTTCTAAGTAGGTCTAAGTGGGACTGGAATTTGATATGATTTCGAATGAAGCTATTCCAGTCAATATAGCGACCTCAAGCAGAAATAAACTATTCTTGGAGACACAGAGAATTCATAAATTGGAACGAGACACTAAGATATGAGTACTGGCCGGTGGTAAGCAGCAAAATTAATTTTGAGTCATTATTGGTCATTTGGTGTTCTAAAATACACCCACCGTCATCCACCGTGACATCTAGATACAAATTTGAATTTTACCAATTAACACATTTCTTTCGTCGCTATGAATAGTTCACTTTTTTTTTGAGGTTGCTCTGTAGACGGGAAAAGGTTTCTATTGAAGTTTTATCGATTTGCTATTATTGGCCCACTTGGTATTTTGAAGGAGCAGTTCAGTAGAGTGTAGTATATATACTGTAGTCTATATCTAAGTGAAATAGAACGAAGTAATGAAACAACTGTATCCGGCTCCTTACTGTCTGACAGCTAACTTGCAAAAAGATTTACCCATGTCTGAACTATATAATCTCCGTCGTTCAGACATTTGTATACCATTTTCTAATTACTATACCTGCAATCCCTCGTGGAGATTCTGACATTAGGTGAAATTCAGTGGATCTGTAATTCATTATATCCGTCAGTTTACAAATCTTTTTGCCTCCGCCAGAAAGGTTATGTTTTCGTTGAGTTTGTCTGACTTTTTGTATGTTATTTTGTCTGTCACCAAGATAACTCAAAAAGTTATGGGTGGATTTCAACGAAATTTGCAGGGATTGTTAGGTTTATTTGGAGGAAAAGATAATTAACTTTTGGTAGAGATCCAGTCATCCGTTTCTTTGTTAATCATACTTATATTTCTTATTGTCTTCAGTCAAAAAGTTATGGGCGATTTTAATGAAATTTGCATTAGTTGTCAGGTGAATTACGAAGAGTAAAAGACCAAATTTTTGTGGTGATCTGTTTGTTTGTCACCGGGTTTGATTTTATGTTTGTTAGCACAATAACTCAAAGAGTTAAGGATAGATCTTTATGAAACCTAAAGGGATTGTTAATAAATCTATGAGACATAATTGATGAATGTTTTTCTGAAAATCAGATGGTCAATTGTGTGTTTGAATAATGTTTGTCAGAATGTTTGTGAGCAGCCTAACTGAAAAAGTTATGAATCGATCTTCAAGAAAATTAAAAAATATAGTAAGGCACGAATGATTAGGTTTTGAGGTTGATACAAGGAAAATTAGGACTTTAGAATAAATTTTAATGTTTCATAACCGTGCCTGCTTGATGTAGATACGCGCGCTCTCATAGTACTCCAGTTAGAAATGCTTTTGTCACAAATTAAAACACTTTCTATCAATTCTGGTTTGAGGCTCAGATTCGTCAATTCAGTAGCACCTAGACGAAAATTAAGATTGGGGCATGAAACGTTAGGATTTTGAAATATACCTACTTTTAGACATGGTGGGGTAGACATGTCAAGTAGAAAGAGCACTCATACAGCCTGAGCCCCGATATGTTTGACAGCTAAATGTGTGGCACACTGGTGGAAGTTCACTGATGGATGTCCTGTAAAATGGGAAGCATATTAAGGGCGCGGTCGACTGGGCAGCGAAATTAAGGGTGCGTTCGACTGAGCAGCGAAATTCCGGGGGCGTCTACCTAAAAATGACGAAATTTTCAATATATATATATATATATATATTTTTCACAACAGTAGCTATACATCAGACAAACATGCCGACGAAGTTTTAGGCAGCCAGTCCAACCCTAAGAGGGAACAATAGGGGGGGGGGGTCCGGGGAAGTGGGCCTTTGTTTCTAAACTTTCATTTTCTGACATCAAACGNGTGGGCCTTTGTTTCTAAAGTTCATTTTCTGACATCAAACGGTTTTTCATTATGCGTCAGATCTTCATTAAACTCGGTGCACATATGTAAAATTGAGGAGGAATGTGGGTTCGACCCATGTAATTTTTCAAATTTTCGGCATGGAAAACGAGTTATTGAAACAAAACGGAAAAACCGTTTTCCTTCAATAACTTGTTTTCTCTGTCAAAAATGGGAAACTGTACATGAGTCTAACCCCATTATTTTTTTCAATTTTACATATCTGAGGCAAGTTTAATTAAAATCGGTTCATAAATAAAGAAATTTGTGTCGTATTCTTTACTTTCATAAAAAATCCCGCGAAGAGTTCATATTTCATTTTTTTATTTTTCTTCCGATTTGAGTGACACATGGTACAGCTATATAAAACTGGAAAAGAATGGGGGTTAGACTCATGTACATTTTCCCTTTTTCGGCATAGAAAACTATTTATTCAGAGAGAACGGGGCTTTCGTTTTCTTTCACTACATCGTTTTCTATGCCGAAAATGGAAAAAATACATGAGTATAACCCATATTCTTTTTCAATTTTACATCTCTGTGCCAAGTTTCATTCAAATTGGAACAAAAATAATATCCTTTTTCTTGAAATAGTCGTTTTCTCGAATTTTACCGCGAACTTACCACCCAATTGTGTTCAAATTTTGTTTTTTTTTACATATTTTAAATTTAGATGAAACTTGGTACAGAAATGTAAAATCGAAAAAGAACGTGGGTTGCGCTCGTGTATTTTTTTCCATTTATCCCCATAGAAAGCAAGTTATTCAAAGAAAATGGGATAATAGTTTTTCTCCCAAATCAATTTTTGCAATATCTGCAAACTTCAAATCGTTATTTTTCGGTTATTTTTTGACCAATTTTTGCCTTTCAACTTGCAAAGTAAAGGAAAAAGTGTTAGCTATAAAAGTACGATGTTTGTTTCAACTTCTGTCCCTAAAATGTATTTCTATTTAGTTTTTGAGAAATATCTGAGAAACAATGGAAATTTTTCTTTTCAATTTTCTAAGAAGTCGCAACAAAATTCAAACAGCACGGATAGTAATTTTATAGCAAACCTCTTTCTCTTCATTTTTAAAGTTGAACCATAAAAATGACTTGAAATATAATGTAACTATAAATTAGCATTTTGAGAATTTGCCCAACAAACCAAAAAATGTCAAAAAATCGAAATGTATCAGAATTTTCAAAAAAATGTCTCTAAATTAAAATGTCTTAGAATTTGTTTTACATATCAGTACCAAGTTTCAGATAAATCGGTAGGTAAATAAAAAAGTTCTGCTGCCTAGAAGGAGGGCGCTTTCGACTGGGCAGAGAAATGAAGGCCGCATTCGACTGAGCAGCGAAATTAAGAGCGCTTTCGACTCTGCAGCGAAATTAAGGGCGTGTTCGACTAGGCAGCGAAATCAAGAGCGCTTTCGACTGGGCAGCGAAATTAAGGGCACGTTCGATTGGGCAGCGAAATTAAGGGCGCGTTCAACTGGAGCAGTACAAAATAAAGCCTCTGAGACTTGACTCTTCGGAATCTTCAGACAGGTGTCGTGACTTCGACTTGTTGATTCAAGTTTCAGGCACTGACTCTTAATCGATCACCTGTGGGATATCCAAGAGCTCATTTTTCTCCAGTAAAATAAACATTTCAGGCCACTTTTCATAATTGAACTGCTTGTAACATCTAGAACACGATTAAGTGAACAAGCCAAAGTTTTTGCATGCAATTCTGGGTGAGTCAAATGGAGTGGGCTTGTCATAGCTCGACTTCAAAGACCCAATCAAACACACCCTTGCTCAGCTTCATGCGGATGAGGTCCGAAACACACCAAAAGCAGTTCAGCGAGAAGCTGGCTGGCAGTATTTGAGAAGCACGGAATGCATTGGAGCGTGCACACTGAACAGCGGCAGTTGAGCAGGCCGCTCCCGCTGTTCGGTGTGCGCGCCCCATTCCATTCCGTGCTTCTCAAAAACTGCCAGCTTCTTGCTGAACTGCTTTTGTTACGTTTCAGCCGTAAGTTAGAACTTCTCTTCCTGCTGCTCATCTGCAGGATTATAGTGTTAACCCGATGCCTGAATTATTGTGGACCATGATTCTGTTACATAGTTTATCAGACTAACCCTGGCTGGTGATTCCAGATTGCCGGAAACCTGACGGAACCTTTGCGGCTATGGGTGAGATCTACCCTGATCCCATATGTCAGAAGGTGAAGATCGCTTGCACAGCTGCAGGACCGAAGGTTGTCTGTAAGTTTTCATTTCTTTTAACCCGTTCATAATATGCTGCGAAGTTTCTTTCCTCCACGGCATCCTACGTGGAAGACTAATAACCTTAATTTATACCAACGTATCGGATTTTTACCCTGTACTTGAGCAGTGCGGGTGATAAACTGCAGGGCATCCGGATGTGGCTCAGGTTATTGTTAGCTCTGGAAGGGGCTTAGGTCATTGTTTGTTCTGGATGTGGCTTAGGTCATTGTTTGTTCTGGATGTGGCTTAGGTCATTCTTTGTTCTGGATGTGGCTTAGGTCATTGTTAGCTCCAGAAGAGGCAGAGATCATCTGCAGCTATAGCTCTCTCAGGCTTGTTGTGTAGCTAAGATGGACATTACCTACCTACTTCTACTCACCACCGATGAGTAGTTTCTATAATGACATGTGGGCTGTGAACCCTGTATGGGAGCTCCAGCTGTGTTAACAATTGGGCCTGACAGTCAACATCGATAACAACTGTATCTCCCGTGTTACTCTTTGTATCGTGTTTCAAACTGTCGACTAAGCACCTTTATACATATATAATATCATATATTATGAAAAAAATGTGTACAGTATCCCACCTTTTTATTTATTTCTTCCATTCTTTGAATCAATCAATTTTTTATTAATATTTCAAATCCCTCCAGGTGCAAGTAAAATAGCCCACTTAATTACTGCAAAACCTCGCAATCTTTTTGCAACAAAAAATATCTCTGCGTATTCTGAATTCTACAATATTACACCTTAGATATCTGTCGAAATCCCTCTCATGGCACATTGGATGAACGAATGGAGCGTGATTAGTCCAGTGATAAGTTCACCGTCCTTAGTTATCTGTAGTCGAACCCCATTGAGTTGCAAGGGGATGTAATATCCTACGCTGTCGAGAGGCATATCCTGGGGGTTGTAGAGTAGGCCATGGACCAAACACGAATTTTAGGTTGGCACATCATGGCCACGTTCGATTAGGCACCAAAATTGGGCCTTGGAAAATTGACTTGTCTAAAACTTCAGGAAGGTGCGATAGCTTCGTCCTACTTCATTGAAGTTCAGGCACTGAACCTTAGTCGGATGCCATAGAAACAGAAATAAGATGTTGCTCGGTAAAATGGAGTTTTCAGCCGCCCGAAAGCAATCGGGTTACTTCCAAAGTTCTAATACCTGCAGCACAATGCAAAGCGGCAAAGCTAACAGCTCTGTCTGACATTTCGGACAAGTCAAGTCCAGCAAAATTAATGTTGGCGCCCAATCAAACATGCCTTGTACGTTATTAATTTCGTGACTGGGCAAAGGTGATCGTTAGTTACAGGCTATAGGATAATGTTCTTCCATTTAGCATTGAAGTGAGTAGTGCCTTCAGGCGCCACAGGACCACAGGTTTTTATGCCTTTGCCGTTTGTTGTAGTGAGTTGGACCATGGCCCCCTAGAAACGTGTCAATTGGGGGCATTGGTTGAACCCCAGAATGACGTAGTACTTGTCACGAGATTACGTCACTAGGCTTGAGGGATATCGGGGAGGGGAGAGGTTTAGCGGATGGAGTGCGTTCATAGTCTACCTGGCCATGCTACGAAACGATTACATATTTCTTTGTCTGAAACATGGAGACATTATATTGTTTCACTCATTTTCTGGTTGATTTGCCGTAAGTGTGAGTCTGCACTATTTTCAGTAGCTATAAGTATACCGTATATCAGAAGTTACTCAATATCATGCGAGGGGGGGGGGCTCAAAAATATTTTAAGGAGCTTACACCCCCTTAAATGCGCCTAACGACGTACATAGGTCGCTAGCCATATGTATGATAGGTTAAAAAGATCACTGAACCGACGTAATAGGACGTGTTTCCAAATGAGTATGCCTGAGAATTCAGAGGGTTGCATTACCAGAAGCTGAACAATCCTAATTATTTGAGAATATTTCATGTTTACATTGCTCTCAACTTTGGCTGTAATTAATCCTCTTCCTTCTTTTTTGAGACTGCTATGTAAGTGTTGTGCGTACATTTGTTCACTTGTTCGCATTTCCCCATACCTTCCTCATCATCATTGGATATTTTTTCCTATACATGAGGGTCCTATTCTAACATATACATACTTGTATTAACACATCTGCGAACAAAAACTAGCAGGCGCAGACAGAAAACGTGTACTAAAAGTAATGAAATAATTTTTGTGCACATTTTCTGCTAGTTCTACGCTCTCGTACTTGCTTCTGAAGATAAGAAATTGATTACTTCTTTGTTGGACGGTTCGCTAATTTCTTACCAGCTTCCGATCATTTCATTTTACTACAGCTGCTGGAGCCATTCGGGAGACCTGCAGCCCGCCGTTCAGTATCACCCCAGCTGGGTGTGTGTACCTCACTTCAATAAAGCGTAACTACTGCGACGCCCGGGAGTTCTGCCAGTCGCTCGGTGCCGACCTCTACTCGGCAGACACTGCAGCTGACTTCGACAAATTACGAGCCTTTATGAGGACGTACCCCGAATGTAAGTAGCCCATAGTACACGTCACATACAAAAAAATATCGCGGTAAATTAAATTAAAACATTGACAATGGCAGCAGTTTCGGTGCCTGGAGTTGTTAGACCACGGACCACGCGATACCTTTACTCTCCACTGAAATTTGCAACTGAGGCTGAATGAAAATAGATTACACTTCTATAAAATCTTTTCCAATAAATAGAATGACCCCCAAAAATAAAAAAACTAAATGGTTCTCCGTTATGCAATAAATATATAGAGACAGAAATTCCTAGCTATTTAGGTACCAACTATGGACGGCGATAACTGAAGCCTGGAAGAGCAAAATGGCCTAAAATTTGCTGAAATTCATTTTCCAATTCACCGACGACCAGTGATCACGCATGCGTGTTTCTCCCCAATAGATACATTCTTTGCGTTTCCAAGAACAGTTTAAATTTACTTTAAGTCAGTACGTCGAAGGGGACAAACATTATTGAGGATTTATCAATTCGCCATCAGCCTCGTTTGCGAGTGGTGGATATTCAAGGTATCGTGTGGTCCATGGGTGGACCATTGCATGGACTTGAAAGCTTTTGGGTATTGGAGGCATGGCTTTCAAGGTTTAGTGTAGGGATTACATGGGCTTCAAGCTTTTGGGAAGGGAGGCACATAGGCTTCTAGCTAATGGGGAACAGGGCGAGAGGGCTTCAAAGTTTTGGGTGGAGGATTACAGGCTTCAAGCTTTTGGTAAGGCAGTCGACTTGGCTTCAACATTTTGGGTAGAGTCATATCGGCGTCATGTTTTTGTAAAACATGAAGTCGAATAGACTGCAATGTTTTGCAGGGATGTTGACTGGGGTTCGAGCTTTATGTTGGGTTAAGGTATGGGGTCGAGAGGGCTCCAAGTTTATGGGGATGGAAGGCCGTGCCGCACGTTTTCAGCTTCTCCAGCTAAATATTCGATTGATGATAAAAATCTAGTTGCAGTTGAAAAATTCGACCTTAACACAACCATTTCAATCCAGGATACAAAGATACAGTTAATGGTTCGTAAGATTAGCCGAACATAACTATTTATTTTTGTGTTCATTTGATTTATGTTTGTTAAGTTTTAAGCAACATGAATACATGATATACCCCTTAGGTTCATATAAAATGATGTTAAGTTTTACGCTGTATTGAGGCTTACCTTCCTTGATAACGTGTACGGTCGAGTTTCTATAGTCAAACCAACATAAGGAGTCCGATGGGCGTGACTAAGAATGCAAAGCAACTTTGCCAAATCTCACTTAAGCGCGTGGTATACTTGTCTCAATTAATAAAACTATATTTATATTTGAAAACTCAAAATACATTAGTTAATAGAGTAGACTTGGCACTGCTGCGTTCAATTCAGCCCCGACCCTGAAGGACTGCTTACATTGGTTTGACTATAAATGTAGGCGTAACTTCCTTTAAGCTGTTTAGTATGACTACAGTATTCCAGTATGACTCTATTCCAGCTTAGAGTCAATATAAATATGTATAATATATAAATGCGCGTGAGTTGGAAAATATAGCATCGGTCTAAAGTACAGAACTTCTGACTTTTGCGAGCTGCACTCCTAACACTCGCGTTAAAGTTCTTTGTTCAGGAACAATTATTCAACAGCTACGCAACAACCGACATGTGCGTTCATGCAAATTCTTAGAACAAATGTGGTACAGATTGTAATATCAGGAAAAGGGAGGAAGATGCTTTTGTCGAATAAGGGTAGCTGAATACTGGGTAAGTATGGATAGATAGGTGAAAAACATCCACGATGACGGGCAACTTTCCACCCGCCTTTATGGTGGGAAATCATGAAATTTGTCGAATCAGAATAGTTCGAATGCATTCCAGAAATACCAATGGATACGAATGATTTTCACGGTCCACCCAAGTTCGATCATTATCATGGCTGCTTCTCAAGAAAAGAGTAAATTCTTTTCTTGCCCAACATATGCAAGATTCCTTGGTGATATCGAAATACTGAGGGAGGTTGGACAAAGTGAAAAGTAGACCGGCTGCGAAACGGTAGCCAGGGTTAAGCGGCGGACATTAGTAACGATGGGGGGAAGAGCTTAGGTTAGAATCGCGGCTTGGGTTAAACTAGGGTAGGTTTAAAACAATAAATAACTGCGGATTCTCCACGGGTCCTGCTAATAATTCATTGATGCTGTAATATCGGGATACGCGTATTCAATGTACGCTAGCACTTTGCATCGTCGTGGGTCTTCGGACAAAGTTTGGGTCACATAATCCACTCCGCACAGGGGTCTCGCTGGCGTGTCTTCTTATTAACATTAGTCGAGACTTTAGGTAATCCAAAAAGATAATTGGCTTTACAACCTTTTCTCCAGATAATTAACTAACAAGAGGTAATGCAATTTCTATGTTTTTGAGGAGTGATGCCAATTATCTAAAAATAATATTACGTTAAAGAAAGGGGACGCACAAGTTTAGTGTTTAGATAAGGTTAAATCAATTGTTTGAATGGTATTTGTCCAATTTTTGTCTATCTTACCGTATATACAAGTTATGCAGCTGTTGCATGACACGCGTTCGGTCTACTTTGTAAATATATGGCGAACATGACATTACCATCGATGATTCGTCATACGGTATTCGACAATGTTACTTGGGTGCAACTGTTACAGTGTAGCTGTAATTTAGCTGAAAGTACTTTGCAACTAATGTGAGTTAATACCACATTCACAAATTACATTGGGCACACACATAAGTGCACGATACCTATACCTATATTATCGGTACCAAATTAACTTACAGTCGTCACATTTGTACTCTTGTATGAAGTAATAGAAGATGTTTACGATTTTTTTCCAGCTTATTGGCCGTGGGTGGGAGCCCAGAAGGAGAACGGAACGTGGAGGTGGCTGTCCAGCGGCAGGAACCCCGGACCCTATAGACAAGGGGACTGGCGAGCTGATCAGCCCAACGATTCTGGCGCACTTTGTGCCGGCGTAACATGGGGGTCTGACAGCGGACTGTACGACTTACCGTGCTTATATAGCCGCCAAGCTGTCTGCATGCTTAGGTTTTAATCCCATATCTACGGATCCTATCTACAGATGCCTAATGCTTATATTCAAATACCATAGAAGCCGGCGACCATGTTATTCAATATTAATAGTAATTAGAACCACAATAGTTCATCCTACAATTTTTTTTGCATAAACAGTAGGAAGTTGTTATGAGCAATTACGACTTGCTTGTATTTAACCTCTCAACTACAGGTTCCGTGGGCCACTGGTCCTCAGCAGCTACCATAATTTCTGCCATTTCGAACCATTATGCATAAATTACAACTAGCTCTGAACCACGGAACTTGCTTGACTATGAAGAATATGAATAAAAATAGAAACTACAATATAACACACCCCCATTAAGGAAAACAAGGTATGCTTCAGAAAATTTCAAAGTAATTCAGAGCCTTGGTGTTCTTTTGGAATATTAACGTCATATTCCGACGTGCAGGATCTGCAGATTTTATGAAATCCATAAAAAATAATAGAAAACGGCTGCACGGATCATCTCCAAGAGGTAATAATTTGTTCCTCCTACATAACGCTGCTAACATTTCAGAGTTTTTTTTTTTTGAGTCATGTTGCCAGCAGACAAAATGATGAACAGACAAAAAGAAAAACGCAGATAAAACATAACCTCTTTGGCGGAGCCAATATATTTGTCTCACTGGATAACGTATCTTCACAGAGACAAATATCCACTATATAATAATACAGTTGTTGGTCGCTTGCTTCAGTGTTGGTCCGTCTCTTCCTCACGCAGTTAAGAGTTTAATAGGAGAAAATTCATGTACTGAAAAACACGTTGAGATGCCATACAATTTCAGCGCTTGGAGTACAGGTGACAAATATAGCTCTGGATCTCCGGCCTCTGGATCTCCGGTTTCGTTGCCGAATGATATCGTAGTAGTTGAATATTCACGCTGAGCAGACGCTTTTTTATATTGGACTAGTGCACCAAACGCAACCCTTTTTTTTTGTTGAATAAGTCATGAAAATAAGTAGCTATTTGAAAACATCTTATCACCGCATTGAAAAAGTTCACAATTCTTCAAAATTCAAAAAGTCCACGAAGTTGACCAAGTTCACCAACTTCACCAAGTCCACAAAGTTCACCAAGTCCACACTGTCCACCAAGTATGCAAAAGCAACCCAGTTCACAAAGACCCCTGACCAGGCCTTCACTAATAACCCTGGACTTCCCGGGTTCGTATCCTGGAAATAGTTTGACAAAGAGAAAAGTTGGGTGCCTTGAATTTTTTTTCTTCAGTGTTAGATAGGGGGAAAATAAGGCTTCGGACAGACGGACGGACATACGGACGGACGAACTGACGGACGGACGGACTGACAGACAGGCGGCTCTCTTGTTATAGTATAGATTTACATCGCAGTCAAATTTCGACGCTGGAGGTTCAACAATCAGTTGGTATCCACAATACGGTGAACCCTGGGTATTTCCAGTGACTTCTTCTGACTGAACTATATTTTTCTTAGAGCAGCTTAACGCTTAATCAATTCCAAGCTGATAGTCGCTCCTTATCTTGCAAGGGGGATATTTTGCTATCGCAAAACTCATGGTTGTACAGCTTGCGTTTCACTAATGGAAGATCAGGCCTGCAGGGATGCATTAGACCTATAATATACAGTAAAACCTATACTGGGAACCGGAACAATAAAAAACTCAATCACAACAATTTTGCCGTCATTTTTGACGGCTGGGCTCTCTAGTGTGTAATAATGTGGAAAAAATAGAAAATACGACAAAGCGTTAGTTACTTATTTGACGTGCCACTATACATCGATTTTATTTAGCTTTTAAATGGAGCCGATCCCACTAAGAGCGGTTGTTCAGAAAGAAAATTGCACTCACTGTATCTAAGGGGCACCTGTGCAGAGTTTACAGGCGCCTAGGCGCTGAATATAGTTTTATTTAATCAGTCAGGCGACGATAACTGTCCATGATATCACTGAGGCGCTGATAATTTCTGGCGATGCTGTCGCTAAATTTTTATTAAGTCAATACCAGAAAGTCTTTAGCAAAAAGACCAGTAACTGATAACTACCTAATGAATTTTGAATTCACACAATTAAGCATTGAATTAGCCATCGATGAAATTAGCGGAAACAGTGCTTCAGGACCAGATGATGTTTCTGCAAAAATCCTCAAA
>LQNS02278091.1:7457660-7484209 GCA_001587735.2 Parhyale hawaiensis | reverse complement strand
CTCACTTTAAGTGCTAGAATGTTTATTTGACATTTGGGAGTCCCCTGATTGCTAACGCGGTGCTTTATTCAGTGAAATCAGCTGAAGACGACTGTTTTGGTTCTGCCATCTCAACCGGACGTTGCAGTACTTATATCATCGCTCTGTATAACTAAAACATATCACAGAAAACATTTCATGCCAATACTGTAAAAGTCTTCCAACACAGAAACAGCACGTATACCACTGCCCTGAGCATTCGTCAACGAATGGTTTGTTTTAGTTGCATCAAGTGTTAAAATCTGTTGAACATAAGCTACGTATGTATGAAAAGAAACTAGTTTAAAGTTTAGTATGTTTTAATCGGGAAATTGATGAACATGCACGAGAAAGAAAACATTGTAATCTCATTGTAGCAAAATGCTCTACAGCTGCTCCCCAGCAATTCTCGGCGAAGATCACTGATATGATAAATTAAAAATTGTTGTTTGTAGTTCATACGCACGGAATCCATAAACAATATAAAACTCAGAGTACTTTAACGACTGCAAGTCTGTAACCGTAATAATTTTCTTACGAGCTGCTTTGGGGAACACCGTCTGGCGACGGCGTTTCAATTTTGTTGTCGAATGGAACTGCCAAATGTGTAGAGGTTTGCAGATACAATAAGGGAATCAGAAGTCACTTCAGAAGCACCGGGAGCATCACATTATGTATTTCAGTGCATATCTTCCCCATTTCGTCATAGGGTCTGTTTTCCAACTGCATTACTTGGGGATACGTGTGACTACAACAGTCCTTAAATTATGTATCCCGCATGGGTGACTTTAATACTAATCCCAATACAACATATATGTATAGCAGATTACAGAACATGTTCTTAGAATAGAAAATCACATTTGGAGATATCTATCTGCTTTCCCCTAACCACGTTTACTTATAGAAGGCACTGCTCGAGCTGGCTAGATCACATTGCCCATCTTAATCACATTACTCCATAGTATTTATTAGCTACTCTAAGACACTGGAGTACTCGCCTTCAACTGACCATTGGCCTTTCCATAATAACCTTAGCATCAGTGGAATCCCAACCCAGTTACCACATAAAAATGACAATGATAAACACGTTAATTGGCGGTTCTGTGATAGGCACATTGTTCTTGAATATTAAATGTGTTTGAATTATTTTCTGGAGAAAACTGTGAATGAAGTTGATGTAGCCACTAAAACGGGACTACGCAAGCTCTTGTGAAGTTCACAAATTGCCATCATTACGTCTGGGCGACGTGTGCTTAGCACGGTTCCTAAAATGCTAGGAAAGATGTCCCGGGATGGATTGAGAACTAGTCCGCGGGCTTCACGAAGCCAGCAGACTTGCGTATATATATAATACATGGAAGGACGCAGGCAAGCCGAGTGTAGGTGAACTTAATTAGTAAACAAAAAGTAACCTGCAAAATCTGTGTCGCATTGCCCTCAACCAAGTGTTTAAAGGTGAAAACGAAGTAGAACAGAAAAATTGTCTAAAAAAGGAAGTGATTTAAGTCTGGAAGGCAAAAACTAACACCAAAAGCTCACACTGTTATAGCAAGAGGATTGAATCACTGGAGAAAGTAGGTAACATAGCCAAACTTTACAGAGATAATACCGGTGTCATGAATACATTTACTGCCAATAATCACAATGGCTTCATTGACTGCATCCTTCATGAACAGCCTTCACCTGCTGAATAGTGCACCGTGTCTGAAGGCGAAGTTCGTAAAGCATTTAAAGAGGTATGAAATAATAAAACTTGAGACGGGCACCATAACTCTGTTAAGCCCATAAATACAGTCCCCCTCTGCCCGGCTGGTAGCTCTCTTTTCAGGTTTTCTCATCAGGTGTTTACTTGGGTTTCCGTTTTCTCCAGGATCATTTGATGAGGGATGTAATATCACCAATAGTTAAATGCAATACTAAATGTGTGACAAAAAAGTGCACCTATAAACCCACATAACAGTTGCTACTTCTCTTCCGAAAGTAGTAGAACTAGTGCTAGAGACACGCATGTCACCACTTTCGGCTCACTTAGACGGGAAGCAGAGCAGGGATGTGTTGTTTTACTTCATGAATGTCACCCTGAACCCCATTTAATTTCTTTGTCGTTCAGGTCTAGGACTATCCTGCTTCTTGAAGACCAATTGATCCGCCGCTACTGACAAGGTAAAAATTACTGTTGGTCATGAGGTAAATCATATCACATGAGCCCCCGTAATACATGTAAACAAAGGAGCTGAAGCTGCTTAAAGAATAGTTAAGTCTTGCGTATTAAGTGTCGCCATGTTTCAGCAAGTGTATCTACTGTAAAAGTAATGGAGCATCGAACGCTCTTGAGACAGGGAATGACTCTGGCTTTTCGGTAAGCCGATCGAAGCATAAGCCGAATTTGATACCAGAAAATTTTCACGTAATTCACAAGATTTCAAGCTGACGAACCGCACGTCTTGTATAAGAGAGAATATACGACAACCATCAATTCGACGGAGTAAGTTATGGAGTACCGTTTAGTTGCTTCGTCTTCTTTCTCCTCTATTTCTTGTCTTTCAACTTGGTACTCCTCAGACGAGAGACTACTGATCGATTTGCCAACAATCCTAGTAGCGCAGTGGTTTTTTCTGTCATAGCTCACTGAAATGTCACTGGAGATCATCCCTCCCACAGTTTGCATCTCAGTCAGGTATAAGATAGCGTTGGACTTTTTCATCTTCATAAAAGTCAGCATCCTTGCCCAATTTTCCTCCTGACCTTGCCTCTATTTTATTATTATCATCCAGCATCAGTTCAATCAGTTCAACTTGGAATATCTTGATCTTCTTCATTTTTAGTTCGTGGCTTTTCCGAAGGCGTAGACACTCACCACGAGCTCAGATTCACTGGACCGTTCATGATGGATCTTAACAGAGGCGGGACTGCGATTCTTGTTGATTTCAGAGCTAAGACAAGCAGAAGCGAGCAGCAGGCACCCGATAACGAAGGCAGGATGTCGGAATATCGCTGCGGTCTGACTTTTAGGTTCTTCTATCTCAAAGTTATCGATATCAGCGGCGGGTGCATGAGAAATGGTTCCTTTGACAGTTATGTGGTTCACTGCTGTGAGTCTGAAAACAGTCGTTATTACCTCCGCCAGGACGTTATGTTTTCGTAGTGTTTGTCTGTCTGTCACCAAATAGTTATGAACCCATTTGGGCGAAATTCACAGGGATTGTTAGGTATGTTAGGAGAAACAGACGATTAACTTTTGGTAAAGATATGTTCATCCGTTTGTTTATTTGTCTGCCTCATTTTCTCAATGCCTTAACTCAAAAAGTTATGGATGGTGGACTTTTGTGAAGTGAACATGAGTTGTTGGGTATATAACAAAAAGCAAATGACCAAATTTTGGTAATGATCCGTTTGTTGGTTTGTCATTGTTTTCAATTTTATGTTTGTTAGTACAACAACTAAAAAAATAATGAATCAATCTTCATAAAATTTACAGGGGCTGTTAGTATTGTTAAAAGACATTAATGATCAAAATTTGATACAGATCGGTTTGTTCGTTTGTATGTTTGACTCATGTTTGTAATAACATTTGTTAGTAGTAGAACTCAAAAAGCTATGAATGGATCTTCAAGAAAATTGCACAAGTTGCTACTACTATCCAAAGACACAATTGTTCAGGTTTTGGAGTTTATACAAGAAAAATTATGGTTTCAGCACCAATTTGAGTTTATTGCTACCGTTGCCTCGCATGGCGGAGGTATGCGCTCTCAGAGTGCTCAAGTTATATAGGAGATGGGCCGTGAAAATTTCAGCAAGAGTGAGTGTTGCTTTCAATGGATAGAAACAAAAGACTTTTATTCGTTTCACAAGCTGTTAAATACAATGTATTGCAGTTATCGTTGCGTATTGTTTCAGATAATCGAGCAATTTCTATTTGAAAAGAGTTATTCTGCCGTAAAAGACAATAGCAGCCATTGTGGTATACAGATTTTAAAAGCATTTTGCAGTTTTAAAGCGAATGGAACTAAAAAAAATGCATTTTTCAGCTTTAACTGCCTCAACAAAAGGTCTTTTATTTCTCGGTGGCCTTGAAAGGCTTTGCATTGAACGTGAATGAGCTGCAGTCATGCTCTGCGCAGCACATTCACTGCATTTGCACTATGTTCCTATGATCAAGAGAATGAGAATGCTATCGTGCGCAGTTCACATCTGTTCAACTGACCATTGTCTCTGTATTATATACAGCTCTGCGGACACCGTGTCTGTATTGCATACAGTCCTGCACATCACAGTCGGTATTATGAAGACTTTTGCGCATCATAGCCTCGGTGTAAAGAAACACTTCGGTGGGTCATAGTCTCTGTGTTACGAGAAATTTTGCGCATAATAGTATTTTTACCTGTGAATAGTTCTACGCACCAAAGCCTCTGTATTATGAGTAGCTATGAACATAATGCTCTCTGTATTATGTACAGTTCTTTATGAAACTAGTCAGCTTTTTTTCTGTTTTAGTTATGGACATTATAGCTCTGCAACCCAATTTATAAAACTGTGTTACCTACTTTGCTGCAAAAGTTCTTCCTATTATATTCCTCTGTCATAAATTGCCTCAGTAACGAAGCAGAACTGCCTGGTTAAGATAAAGAGTATCATAATGGCAGCTGCGAATTGATTATTAATTTCTTTTTGTTCTCAGGAACACTCCATTTGTTGCGTGCCGCATATGGTTACTTGTGCATTGAAAGATTAAAAAAAAAATTTGTACCCAGAGAGATCTCTGATAGCAACTTATTGCTTTGTTAGCAACCTATGGACATTATGTGTCTACCTAAATATAAAAATAAGATGATATCAACGGTAAATTTGTGTTCAATGAGTTCTAAGCCCCTATCATCTTGCTGTTATGAAGTTAAATCATCGTCTCTCAGGGAAAAAAAAAACAAACTATTTCACAGGAATTTGTACCAAACGAGCTCCCTAGCAATAACATTTTGTTGGTATCATTTTAAATAATCATGTCTATTTACGACAAAAAATGAATCCCTATGAAATTGGTACCGATGAGCTCTCCACTGTTAACCTTTTGGTGATATTAGTTTGACTCATCGGATCTCTACAAACTTTAAATAATATCTCAGTGAAATTCTCACCCAAGGAACTCTTTACCGATAGACTTTCTCTAGTATTATCTTAAATTAGTTGCCCTCATGAAATTGAAATAATATCTTGAGGAAATTTGTACTCAGAGAGCTCTATACTGATAACCTACTGTTGGAATTATTTTGAAGTATTATATCTAGGATAATCGTACCCAAACTATCTGCTGAAGGCCGTCTGCTGATACTAGTCTGAAAAACAAGAAACGGGACAGTCGACTGACTGGTGTGGCAAAGTCAATCACACTAGACTAGACTTGTCCGTGTTGGAAATTTCCAATATACGGACGGCTCTGGTGTTCCTATTTTGTCTTGGGTCGTCATGTCCGCTGCTGAATGCAGCCAAAGGGAGGTGTTCGCATTCCAGGTCGTGCGTCTGGTAGCGGTAACAGGAGGTTCATTTTACTCCTCACCTCCAGCCTAACAACATCTACATTCAGGCGGCTCCCTATTTCGACGGCTTAGCTGGTGAACTTGTTTAAGTTTGTGAATTATGGATTGCCGNTGATAACCGTACGTGTCAAAGCGTCAACCGCAATTGCTAACGGGAATTGCGTGCAGTAGGAGGAGCTCGAGACTAAGTGCCGGCGGTGATTACCGTAGGTGTAAAAGACCCTTAAGACACTCAGAAGCGAGCAGCAGGCACCCGATAACGAAGGCAGGATGTCGGAATATCGCTGCGGTCTGACTTTTCGATTCTTCTATCTCAAAGTTCTCGATATTAGCGGCGGGTGCAGGAGAAATGCTTCCTTTGACCGTTATGTGGTTCACTGCTGTGAGTCTGAAAATAGTCCTTGTTTCCTCCGCCAGGAGGTTATGTTTTCGTCGTGTTTGTCTGTCACCAAAAAGTTATGAACCGATATGGGCGAAATTTACAGGGATTGTTAGGCATGTTAGGAGAAACAGACGATTAACTTTTGGCAAAGATATGTCCATCCGTTTGTTTGTTTATTTGTCTGTCTCATTTTTTCTATGCCATAATTCAAAGAGTTATGGATGGATTTTTATGAAGTTAACATGAGTTGTTAGGTATATAATAAAAAACAAATGACCAAATTTACGCAATGATCCGTTTGTTCGTTCGTTCGTTTGTCACGGTTTTTAATTTTAAGTTTGTTGGTACAATAATTCAAAAAATGTTGAATGAATTTTTATGAAATTTACAGGGGCGGTTAGTATTGTTAAAAGACAATAATGATCAAATTTTGATACAGATCGGTTTGTTCATTTGTATGATCGACTCATGTTTGTCATAACATTTGTTACTAGTATAACTCAAAAAGTTATGAACGGATCTTCAACAAAATTGCTCAAGCTCTTACTACTATCTAAAGACACAATTGCTCAGGTTTTCGAGTTTATACAAAAAAATTATGGTTTCAGCACCAATTTGAATTTTTTGCTACAGTTGCCTCGCATGGAGGAGGTATGCGCTCTCAGAGTGCTCTAGTTATATAGGAGATGGACTGTGAAAATTTCAGCAAGAGTGAGTGTTGCTTTCATTGGATAGAAGCAAAAGACTTTTATTCGTTTCACAAGCTGTTAAATACAATGTGGTGCAGTTATCGTTGCGTATTGTTTCAGATGATCGAGCAATTTCTATTTGAAAAGAGTTATTCTGCAGTAAAAGACAATAGCAGCCATTGTGGTATACAGATTTTAAAAGCATTTGCAGTTTTAAAGCGAATGGAACTAAAAAAATGTATTTTTCATCTTTACCTGCCTCAACAAAAGGTCTTTTATTTCTCGGTGGCCATGAAAGGCTTTGCATTCAACGTGAATGAGCGGCAGTCATGCTCTGCGCAGCACATTCACTGCATTTGTACTATGTTCCTATGATCAAGAGAATGAGAATGCTATCGTGCGCAGTTCACATCTGTTCAAATGACCATTGTCTCTGTATTATATACAGCTCTGCGGACACCGTGTCTGTATTGCATGCAGTTCTGCATATCACAGTCGGTATTATGAAGACTTTTGCGCATCATAGCCTTGGTGTAAAGAAACACTTCAGTGGGTCATAGTCTCTGTGTTACGAGAAATGTTGCGCATCATAGTAGTTTTACCTGTGAATAGTTTTGCGCACCAAAGCCTCTGTATTATGAATAGTTATGAACATAATGCTCTCTGTATTATGGACAGTTCTTTATGAAACGTGTCAGCATTTTTTCTGTTTTAGTTATGGACATTATAGCTCTGCCACCCAATTTATAAAACTGTGTTACTTTGCTGCAAAAGTTCTTCTTATTATATTCCTCTGTCATAAATTGCCTTAGTAACGAAGCAGAACTGCCTGGCTAAGATAAGGCTAGTTCATAATTCCAATATTTGTTGAGAAATCAGAACTATTTGTTAGGAGTGTCATAATGGCAGCTGTGAATTGATTATTAATTTTTTATAGTTCTCAGGAACACTCCATTTGTTGCGTGCTGCATATGGTACCTTGTGCATTGAAAGGTTAAAATTTGTACCCAGAGAGATCTCTGATAGCAACTTATTGCTCTGTTAGCAACCTATGGACATTATGTGTCTACCTAAATATGAAATTAAGATGATATCGACGGTAAATTTGTGTCCGATGAGTTCTAAGCCCCTATCATCTTGCTATTATGAAGTTAAATCATCGTCTCTCAGGGAAAAAACCAAACTATTTCACAGGAATTTGTACCCAACGAGCGCCCTAGCAATAACGTTTTGTTGGTATCATTTTAAATAATCATATCTATTTACCACCAAAATTCAATCCCTATGAAATTGGTACCAATGATCTCTCTACTGTTAACCTTTTGGTGATATTAGTTTGACTCATCGGATCTCTACAAACTTTAAATAATATCTCGGTTAAATTCTCACCCAAGGAACTCTTTACCGATAGACTTTCTCTAGCATTATCTTAAATTAGTTGCTCTCATGAAATTGAAATAATATCTTGTGGAAATTTGTACCCAGAGAGCTCTATGCCGATAACCTCTAGTTGGAATTATTTTGAAGTATTATTTCTAGGATATTCGTACCCAAACTATCTGCTGAAAGCCTTTTGCTGATACTAGTCTGAAAAACAAGTAACGAGACAGTCGACTGACTGGTGTGGCAAAGTCAATCACACTAGACTAGACTTGTCCGGATCATCAGACAGAAATGTTATTTATACCAAACTAGATCGTGTTATGCCGGGGCCACACTCGACATTCACACACACAACTTGATGCAAGGATGCGAGACTCGGATGTCATTTACAGCACGGTATCTATGCTACCGATTTGAAGTATACATCGAAACGGCCCGCGTGCTGCACATCCCAGCAACCAGTTGGGTGTAGAAGTACATACTATGTGGTCCCAGCATTACAGGTGTTAGCAGCAGTTCAATTACGCTGGAGAGGCGTGAAAGTTTCATTTTACTGAGTAGGATAAAGTGCGTTTTTGGAAGTCTATAGGGTAAAATATTTAGGATTAACAACCGAAACTCGGTTCAATAGCGCTACACCATCGCATCCGTCTGAATTTTTTGAGAAATAAAATCCAGTGGGCTTAGCTTAGCTCAACTTGCCACTGGCGAACCAATCGATGAGACTTTATCACATTAAGAAGAAAGTTACAACAGAAGCTGGTCAGTACAATGAACCTGAAATCGTACATATGCATGCTATTTTTCTTTTCTTTTTGTCAAAAGTTAATTTTACCGATGAGTTATTGTCTAATTGCTTGAAGCTCCAAGCAAAAACACTACTGTTATCCATCCTACGGGTAATTATAGAAGAAATTTACTTAAAAGCGGCTAGTAAATTGCTGCAGAAAATTTTAAATGTGATATTTTTACAGATTGTTTCTAAATATATCTAGTTTAAAGTAATAAATACAGCGTGACACTAGGTGCCTGAAAATATGCTATTAAATACGTATTGAAGAAACATTTTTAGCTTAAATAATACTTGATTTATATTCAAATGACCTACGACTTGAATCAACTGACATTTCATAAGAAAAAGAAATTAGAAAATGGAGAAGTGTAAGTAGATTGCCTGTTCCTCACAGGCGAATGCTCGGTTGGTGATGTACTGTACTTTGTGTGAACGTCCGTCAATACAGCTTATGCGCTTGCGAGAAATGCCGATAAACATAACCGACTAACATAGGTTCCGTTATCATGGTCTCAATTAGAGTAGTCACGAATAAGATAGTCCCGATGAACATAATCGGGACTCACATAAGTCCTAGTAACATATTCCCGATTGATAAAGCCTGAAAGAGCATTAGCCTGGTTCACTTAGTCCTGGTGACATAATCCCGATTGAAATAGCCATCATTAGCAGTTCTGTAGTCGCGATTAACGATTATCCGACTAATTGAGTTCTCACTACAAAGTCTCGATTAACAAAGCTCTGAATACTACAGAGCCAATCAGTTCCGCTTAACTCAGTCACGATTAAAATAGTAACGACTAACATAGTCCCTATACTAACACTGTTCCGGCAAACATAGTCCCGATTGACATAGTCCTAATTAGCATTGTCTTCGATTAACACAGTCACGTTGAACATTATCCCAGTTAATATAGTCCCTGTTAACACTGTCTCCGATTAACATCGTCAAGAGAAACTGGGTCCCGATTGATATAATCCATATTACCGTATCACACAATTGGGCAAGCACTGCTTCGATAAGGGGACCTTGGTTTGCGTTACAATTTTACCCATGACTGAGAATAACGAAATGTAATTCATAAAAAGATATTGAAGACAAGTTAAACTGATACTACAGTGGAAGTGAAACTTAGGTACTAATATACAAGTACCTTTACCATAGCAAAAGATACTCTATCCAGTAAAGTAAAGGTAAAGGTAAAGTCAACTGAGACCATACCCTCACCTGGGAAACCCACGTGCACTGGTTTGTGCTGCGGCATAGGCCAACTGGCTCCAGATGAGCAGTCGACCTCGGGTCACCAAGAACTATGGCGCCAATTTGACGGAAGGAACAAATGACCCGAGACTCCCCACCCCCCTCATCTCTGAGGAACTCAGTTCAGCCACTGCGCCGTGCATGCACACACAACTGCCGAGTCAGCACACCAAGATCTGCGAAGAGCTCGCTGCCTGGCTGGGCATCGAACGTGCGAGCGATACAAGGTGTTAGAGCTGCGAACGGAAGCATGCAGCTATCGTGGCGGTAATTGTGTAGGTAATTTTTGGACGTGTTGACTCCTACAGGTACAAGAATTTAACAAGGCTTTTGCCAGGGCATGAACTTAAGATCATACTATGCTTCGTTGTTTAATGGTCGTAGACTTGTTTCAGAATAATATTTCAATAGAAAGTAAAAGTATAATTGAGATAATCGAAAACATTCTGTTGGCAAAGGGCATGAAATACCTTAGTCCTGCAGAAAATATATATATATATGAAAATAAAAATTAAATCCTAATATAACGAAACGCTTCGTGTATTTATTTATTTCGGGTCGGTTCTTAAGGAACTAGATTGACGAAAAATAGGCTAATGGGCAGACTTTGAAATTAAGTTATATTCTCGTAGTGATCGATGACCAGGTCGCATAAGATAGCGAAGATAGGAAAATATGGGAAAGGCAAATCAGAGAACACAGGACCTTAGGATGAGAGTACGACAATGGATCAATGAATAAAATTAAAAAAAAGTCAGAGAAAAGAAGATTCTGCATCGGCCTATATTAAGCAAAAATATCGATTGTTGCGTGAATTTTTTCACGCACGGGTCCACTAGTAACTAAATAAAGTCGACGTCATTAATTTTGTAAAGGATTACCGTGAAATATAGTTATTTCAAGGAGCGAGTCGATGTTATATTAAGAAGCTGACATTCCTAAAGAGGTGTGTATTACTTGTATTGACGAAAAATATCAAATACTAAGAATGACCGTCGTGTGTTTATATAATTATAAATTTATTTATTTGTTTCGTGTCACGCTCTTAACGAAATAGATGGGCAGAAATTAGCTCTGGCTTTCCTGGTTTCATCCGTGTATTCATCTGCTTGAAGACTGTGGTCGTCCAGCCAAGCTTCATAGAAAACTGATAGGTAGAAAATATTCCAGGTTACAGATGATGGCACTCGATGGCAGATGATGGCATGTATTTCAGCTGTACTGCCTGTGGAACCGATGAAATGATCATGCCCGTTCATGAGGTCCAGCTCAGTCGAACTTCCGTATCACAGATACAATCGAATTAAAGAGCTAATCCACGGAAATAATGTTACTGTCACCCTCCCCATACCTCGAATTTTTTTCCGTCTTAAGCGAAGAAGCTGTGTCACACAAGACAAGAATGCGACTGCCTCTCCCCCCCCCCCCAATACCTCGAATTTCTTCCCTTCTAAAAGCAAAGAAACTGTTTGCAAACTAGACACAAATAAATTAACAAGTAAACACACAAGCAAGGTTCACGGACTTCTAGTGTAATATATATAGATAGATATCACCGTAGCACGTATCGCAATCGTCTCCCACCCTCGTTCGGTTCTCATTGGCACTCGGTTTCCGACAACTCGGTTCTGCGTAGCACTGGTAGCCCTGCGGTCGTAATTAAGGCGCACCTATGCATCTTTTTCTTTTGTATTTCTTAAAGCAAGCATGTTTTTCAATGTCTGAAATAATTTATGGACCTCAGGAGCTAGTCATAATGGATTACCACTTTTTTGGAGGGGGGGGGTCATAAAATCTATCAGTATATTTGTGAGATAAAATGAGTGATTCATCTTGGATAGTATTACATGAATATATGAAGTTATGATGAACTACAAGCTGAATGAGCAAAACTTTCGTTGTCAGTAAGGTATGGGTAACGTGTCACACTGTAATAGTGTCGTAAGTGCATATGAGTGGGTGGTAGGGAAGAGATTAGAGAAATGCCTGATACATTGGATAAGAAAGTATTTAGAAGCAAAGACGATTTGCAAATAGTTATTCCGGGAAACAGCTGAAGGCAAAAAGGTAGCTACTTAATACCTTAATTAGCAATCATTTCTCACTACGGTTTTGAAGAATATGTTTAGAAAACTATTTCGACAGTTTCTAATCTTTTGAAGCATTTCATCAATGAGACTATTTTAAGCAAGCAGGGAAATAGCACTGTTAAATGAAAGAATTTCTGCACTTGTACTACAAGACTTGAAATCTCGACATTATCGGTTTGAGTTTGAGTAACTTTCATGAATTTGAAATCAGTGCCCCATACACTTCGTTTTGGGATAACATCAAACACAATAAAATTGCCGATTGCTAAATTTTATTCAGAAAAAAATGATTACTAATTCAAGAATCTTCCCAAATCCGTGCTATGAACCTTCAGTAATCATCAGCTTATACAGTTGCGTTTGACACTTTTTTTCTTTACTACAAGAAACAAGCACAATAAAAAGCATGCCATGACAGCCAATTCGATAAAAAATGCTCATATCTTAAGAGGGAAATACGCTTGTTCTAAATACTGGCACATTCTGTAACAATTTTCCGATAACACTGTATTCATCAAAATTTCGTCCTATTGTATTGTCTTTCAACTTCTTAAAAAATTGAACCAAAACATGAACTATGTAAATAATAAAATGCATCATTCCATCAGTTCAGGACAGTAGATTCGTACTCTGAAATACAGCTAATGCACTTGAAGGTAAACGCTTCAATTACGAATTTTTTTCATAATATATCTGATAGAAGTTATAATAGCTAACAAAAAATGATAAGAGTAATAATTGGATTCATATAATTGTGAATACATATGTACTATCTGGAGCATAGAACAGGCCTATGCAAAAAGGCATTCAAAATAAGGCAGCTATAAAATGGTCACGGATAAAAATTCAGTTCTACTAGCACATTCTACCTAGCTTGACTGATTCATTACTGAGTCAACGCTTCCGATCTATGACGACTAATTTCTGTAGTACAACCAATTTTATAAGAATACTAATAATATTTAGAGTAGCTGTTATTTTTAAACATGAGTGACTTCCAGAAATAAGAACTACTATGGGTGAAGTATTTTTGACAAATCTGTCTAAATATATGATCAGCGTAATAATTTATCTAATTTGAATATTTGATATACTCTAAACGTTCAGCTTCATGTGACCTGTCGACTGCCATAATTGCCATTTGGTCCTCAGATTAGCCAGGATAGTACCGGCTGCAGTGGCCATTGTTGCAGTAGCCGGCCAAACTGGTGCCGCAACGGGTACTTTCCAGAGCTGGGTAGTAGGAGAAGTAATTGACGGTCACACCATTGCTCCGAGTGTATCTGCACATCAGCCTATAGCACTGGATAGACGAGTACTTGTAGGAAGGATGAACAACAGCATTGGCGTAACCGGTGATCCGTCTGCATTGATAGTCAAGTGACTGGTACAACCCTGGGAAGGACACAATGAGTGAATAGTAGGAACCAGAGGTGTACCTCAAGCAACTGGCCGTTGGACTGTAGTAAATGCTGTAAAGAGCATTGGCAGTGCAAGGAGAGAATTGCCATCTCCTCGGAGAGAAAACGGTGTTTCCCATTATATACCCCAAGTAAGGGCTGCACGAAGATGATGTCCCTTCACCATCGCGATAAACTCCAAGGTTGTATGCAAGAAGTCGAGCAGCGGTCAACATGCTCTTGTAGTTTCCATTATCTTCATAAACAGCAATGTTGTAAGCGTGAGGATTTGCGTAATAGCAGACTCCTCCTCTTGCAGGGACGCTGCCAGTGTATGACGTCACCGCGACATTGTTAACAACAAGGTAAAAGTCACGCCTTGTCATCAGGTGAACCACGTCGTAGGAGCCCCTGAAATGTTGGTAAACATAAGACATGAATCTCTGTTCAGAACTGTCAAGTCTCGCGTAGGCAGTGCCAACGGGATGCAGCAACAGGCTGTCAACATAGGAAGAACTGGAATAGCGCACACTCTTGAGACGAGGGATGACTCTGGCTCTACTATTTGCTGTAGCCAGCCGACGGTATATCATGTACCAGTAAGTTCTCAAATAGTTCACGAGAAGTGAATTTGAATAACCAAAAGCCCGGTAAGTGTAAGAATCCACGATGACCATTATTTCCACGTAATAGGTAATGAAATACCGCTTAGCTGCTTCATCTTTCTTCTCTTCTTCTTTTCTCCTTCCATCTTCAGACTCCTTCGGCAAGGAGATGCTATCAAGAGATTCATCAGAGACCTTGGTAGCATAGTGGTTCTTACCATCGTAGGTCAAAGAGATGTCACCTGCGATCATGCCTCCTATGGATTGGTCTTTCGTCAAATACAAGACGGCGTTGGACTCTTCATCTTCATAGAAGTCTCCATCTTCATCCATTTTTTCGTCTGACCTTGCCTCGATAGTGTTGTTATCATCAAGCCTAAGTTCATATAAATCAACCTGAGGAATGTTAATTTTCTTCATCTTCAGTTCGTGGTTCTTCCCGAAGGCTCCGACACTCACCACGAGTTCGGATTCGCTGGAACGTTCATGGTGGATCCTGACAGTGGCGGGGCTGCGGTTCTCGTTTCCAGAGCCAAGACACGCCGAAGCGAGCAGCAGGCACCCGATAGTAAAGAAGAGTGGATGTCGAAACATCGGCGCTGCCTGAAGGTGGGCTTCTTAATACGGCAGAGTTTTCAATAGTAGCTATCTAGGGAAGGAGAAGTGGTGTGTCTGACTGTGATGTGAGGTTGTCTGCTGTAAGTCAGAGAAAACGGTTCCCGTTATATAGGAGGTGGGCCATAAAAAATTCGATTAACAGCAAGTGGTGTCTTGATTGGACTTAACAAAAAATTTTATAATCGGCCCGTACACTAGTGAATGGCATATACTGCAGTCATTGCTGCTCATTGTTTCACGTGATCGAATAATTTCGGATGTTCGACTAATACTGCGTGAATCACAAGGAACAGGCGCTCAATATCCGTTTTGAATAGGCCCCCGCTTTATTGCCCATGCAAGTGCAAGGATCGTTTAAATGTGAACGGCTATAACAAAGAATCGTTTTTTTCTTTGTGGCCTGCATGGACACTCCGTCACATAGGTGGTACTAATATAATTAAGTGGTGCGCGCGTCATATACATTGATTTATCAGAAGTATTATACCACGCAGTGATATGAAATAGGGTTACATGATGTTTATGTTTGCTTCACGCATCAGATTCTTCGATATAACAAAATTTTCTGACGTACTTGAGAAAAGAAATTTCTTCGTTTCTTGTCCATTTAGCTGTAATTTAAAACTTTGAGATAAAAAACTATCAGCAGATGTTATAAGTACAGACTTGTTTTTTGAGTCAGTGTTTCTTATTAATCAAAAAAGCGATAAAAGATAATGGTTGCGGCTAAAGTTTAATATGAGGCCTGTTTCCAATTATACATTTTTTCTTCTTAAAGTTACATTCAAAAGCATGGGCAGACGAGCGACATCTTCGATGATTCTGCCGTAACTAAATTACGGCGAGGTCAAACATGCTGTGACAAAATTTTAATGCACAAGCAACGTATAAAAATACTTGCAGTTGCACTCTATTAGGGTACTAGAGTGCCCGCGCTGTCAAAAGTGACATCAAGCATTTGTGATGACCTGTCTTCACTGATCATAATTTTCTATCAACTGCCTTGCGTAGGATGGCCTTCACTGCCAACTTATATTATGGAATATAATAGATGAGCATGATAGGATGCACAACGCCACCTTGCTTTTCCTTCGGTGATACGTTGAAAAGCACTATTTTATTTTTTTGCCCAGCAGTCGATATTGCACCTAATATATACTGAGCTTGTTATCCAGGATATTCGATGGTGTCATATAACTCGGGAGTTTTACCCTGAAGTGAAAATATTTCTGTTGAAAGCGGAACCCCAATTGGAAAAAATTATTTGCTACCAAGAAATCCTCTTGTTTTTTACCTCCCTGCTGACGCTGAAGAATATCTTACCATTTGCATCGATGATTATAATATAATAATTATAATAAGCGCAACAGGCTGAAGGAAACCTCAGAAATAAGAGAGTGCAAATTACGATGCAAGAGGGCGCTTAGGGAAACTGTATGTAACAGCATAGCGTGGACTGCATTCAGAAAGAACTGCATTCAGATATACGTTTGCCATAGTCTGTAACCTGGCCTATTTTCAACCCAGCTATTTTCAATGAAGCTTGGAAAAATAACCACGGCCTCCAACCTAGGCTAATATTCACCGATCTGTTTTGTTTAAGTAATACGTGACAGAAAATGAGTAAACAAACAAACAGATCAATACACATCGGTCTGTATTACATTGTATATTATTATTATTATCAGCTGCATAAAATCGAAGTCGAAAGGGTTTATTCAATCTACTAGAGTGCCGGCGCCGTAAAAAAAAAAAAAAAAAATCAGCGAAGAGTTTGCGACGACCCTTCTTCATTGATCATACTGTCGTTAATGCAATTGCTGACTTGAATGAACATAGATATGAGTTTTCGCTTCTACACAATAATAGCTGATCATCGAAACTCTCCTTGTCTTTCTCTGACTTATAGAAAATTACCTGCTTTATGCAGGTAGTTCATCAACACTGAAAATTATTGTTTTCATTTGTTGACATCGATAGTACATTATATCATAAATGCCCAATGGTTTTTGCTTAGAGAAAAGCTGTTTGGTCGAAGATTGTTATGAAGTTGGAAGAATAAAATAACAACAAATTTTTTGTCTGCTTGTTTTTCAGCTGATTTGGGATGAACAATGGAGCGTTTTTCAATTTTTCTATTTATCATTGTGGCTAGTTCGGAATAGATGTCAAATGGGGAGAAAAATTTTGAGTCAAAAGCATTTTTTTCTTGACGGGTATTCTCTACCTCTCCAAGACACTTGAAGTTGGAAAAAGGCGCTCTTGTGGGCGGAAAATTTCTTTTTTAATTCTTTTTCTTTTTGTTCATTAAACATTAATTAAACATCAGAGAAACACTCACACAAAAGCTTTGAGCAGCCAGTGCAAACGCTACGTGGGTAGATCAGGCGGAAGAAGGGGGCCGGGCCTCTCATCAATTCCGCCTGTGAGCTTCAATATCTCGCGTCATATGGCATTTTCCGCAGCACTGATACCATCTACATGAAGGTTCAATAGAAGTAGGTATTCTTGTCGTCCCTGCCTCCATGTAGATGGTATCAGTGCTGCGGGAAATGGCATTTGATGCTTGATATTCAAGCTAAGAGGAAGAATTTAATGAGAGGCCCGGATCCCTTCATCCCCCTGAACTACCCACTTAGCGTTGCGCTGGCTGCTCAAAACTTTGCCTGCGTGTTTCTCTGATGTGTAGCTACTGTTTAGTGAACAAAAAGAAAACTAGAGTTTTTCGCCCACATGAGCAATTTTTTCCAACTTCAAGGGTTTTTTACTCCCCATTTGGCAACTTTTCCGAACTAGCCACCATGAAAAATAAAAAAAGGGAAAGAAGCTCCAACCTAACGGCCATATTTCGTTTTTTTAACGTTTTTGTTTCCATGTACGCTTGTATGGAGCATTTTAGACAAAGCTAGCGTGTGGTAAAATGTCATGTCGCGTATTTTTTTTTTTTTCGTTGGAAATGATTATTTTAATGATAAGAAGTATTTACGTCCGATAGTTCTAGATGATTATGGCGAAAAAGGATAAGCTTGAAGTCATAAAAACTCGAAATCTTCAAAAAAATGTTGGGACAAAGCATAAAGAAAGACTGGCCTCTGCGGCCGGAATTGGTGCCTTGCAAAAGCAAGGAAGGCAAATGTTTACGAGAGGAGCTCGGGGATTTTCAATTTTTTTTTTTTTTTTGTACATTAAGTCGTATTTCTTACCCCACTTATCAATGTTATACACATTTTAGGTTGGCGCATAGCATTTTCTTTGAGTTATAACGCTTTAAATTTCTAATTTTCTCCTATATCAAAGTGAAGGGTGACACCATGAAACGGTGTAAAAATGTTTACCGTGAAGCGACGGACGATCGTCCGTGCCTCGCTTCGGACGCTCTGCAGTCCATTTCGACGGCTATCTTGCTACATATCTGTTTATTAAACAGTACCAAAACAAGTTCAAGCGCCTCCATTATTTTCTACAGTCAGCAACGAAACTAAAATTTCACTGATATCAAAGATCCCTTCTATAAGGTAAGATACGTACCGTATTATACATCTATTTTCTGTTTTAGATACGTATAAAAATAATTTACGGAGACTGATGGGAGTTCCCAGATGCACAGCAGCTGGTGATGCAGTTGCCTCACATGATGGTGAATACCTTTTTATATTTGCCGTATGTGTGGCTATAGCGTTGTAGTGAGAGTGGAAATTTCTATAAATTCACTTTAGGGGGATTTCTCTGAATCACGCTATCAGAGTTCGGCGCCCAAGCAGCGCTATGACTGTATGTGAGCAGCAACTTACATGTTTGGAATGATCTTTAGCTGTGGTGTTTCAAACTTGTTGCTGTTAAACGCAGGCTTCTGCATATTTTGTTGCTATATCTATCCTCTCTGTGATTTCCTAACGCAACTTTCTGGCCATAATTTAGCATGATGCTGCTTAAACTAGTCCATGCTAGGGCTATACGCGAATCAATGTGTTCATAATGGTATTAGTATTATTAATAGTCCTGCCAGTTCCTGTAAATTACTTGAATATCCATGCGCTACGAAACAGAAGACATGCAGACAAAAGACAAATGGGCGGATAGATCACTATCAATATCTATCATACGTTCCACAAAATATTCCTAATAGTTTCTGCATGTTCCATAAAATTCTATGCGTAAATTTTTGAGTTATGTAGGTAACAGACAGAGAGACAGAAAAACCCTGACACAAAATTTCATCTCCTTATCGGGACTAGCAATACAGAAATTAGTCAGAAATATTACCGTCCAGGCAGCAGCTGAAAGCACTTGTCAACTCATCAAGTATAGCATTGTGTTCTAATAAAAAGAATAAATCCATAGAGTGGCCAAGGATCCCGCTCACGCATACAAATACAGCTCTCCTACGAAATTTACTGATTTTTCAGCGATTGTTTACCTCTAAGCTTCTTCATACCCTTGCAGACAGTCAAATGCAGTTTTATTTCCCAAAGTCGTAGAATAACTTAAGGTAGTTCAGAGAAACTGCTGCCCAAAGGAGATATGGTGTTTGTATGACCTAATTTAATTTCACTGAGTAGTATGTAAGAGATTCTGATAAAACAATGAATATGACGCACGTATAATGCATATCAGTGTCACGAATCACGGGTTTAGAATTTCTATGCGGATCGCAGGGAAATAAAAGATTATTACTGCCGTCCGCATGTAAAAACTCATTTCAGTTCCATGGGCTATAAGCCGGGAGCCTATTGAAAGCAGATGTTGGGCGACTGTTTTTTGTTATTGATGTAATATAAGTCTATACATGCCGACATTGCCGGTCATGTGCAACAATGAGCAGCGATGACTGCATGACACGTCATCGACTAGTTTATGGACCGATTATAAACCTTTTTTTGTTCAGCCCAATCACGATACTTCTGGCCGAAAGTTCTGACCGAAAGTTTTTATTGCCCACCTCCTATATAAAAGAGGTCGTTTTGCTGACTCACAGCGAACAACCTCACTACAGTACCCTTTCTGTTTCGCTCGTGAGCTTCTGTCGGCACCTCAGCATTATTTGAGAGCCAACCGTTGGGTAGCGGCGATGTTTCGACATCCAGTCTTAACCATCGGGTGCCTGCTTTTCACTTCTACGTGTTTTGGCCCCGATGATGAGAACCGCAGCCTCACCACTGCCAGGATCCACAAGAAATGTTCCAGTGAATTGGAACTCATGTTGATTGTCGGCGCCTTCGCAAAGTAACCCGAACTAAAATTGAAGAAAATCAAAATCCCTCTCGTGGAGTTTCGGGAACTTAGGGTTGATGATAACAACACTACTGAGGCGAGATCGGAAGAAAAATGGACGAAGTCAGAGACTTTTATGGAGAATATGAATCTAATGCCGTCTTGTACATGAATGAAGAAGACCAAACCATTGGAGGGATGATCGCCTTTGACAAGTCTTTGACCTGCTAACTTTTGATAGCATGTTTCTGCCGAGAGTCTGAAAATGGTAGGAATGAAGAAGAAGAGAAGGAAGTGGAAGCAACTGAACTGAATCAGACTTTCGGTTCTTCAAGGTCACGTCTATTACCTTATATGAGAATCCACTGGTATATGATATATCGTATCGTTAACTGGCTACAGCAAATATTAGAGCCAAATATATCCCTTGTCCTAAGAGTGTGCGGTATTCTAGTTCTTCCACTTTTGACAGTCTGTTGCTGCATCCTTTTGGAACTACTTACGCGAGACTTGACGCTTCAGTGTCCCAATATGTGTCATATATACCGATATTTTAGGGGCTCATAAGGTGCGGTTCACGACCTGGTAGTTTACTATGTCACGGTGACGTCATTATTATTATTATTATTATTAAATCACACCAGACTGGCGACGTGGGAACGGAGAAACTCCATAAGGTTAAGAAACCCCAACGCAACCAGCCCAGCGGGTGGAGAAAACAGAAGAATGGAAAAAAAGAAGATCCGAGATCACAGAATAACTCTGTGTACAGATCGTTTAAAGCTGTCAATACCAGCACCAGCAAAGACAGAGCCATCAAGACCATTCCAAACATCCACACACAATGGAAAAAACGAACGGGAATACTGGCCCGTACGGCATCGTAACGGTTCCACGGCAAACTCATGAAGAGCACCAGCACGCCGAGTATACCTCACCCGAACAAATGTATCCGGAAGAAACTCAGACAGTGGATGACTGGGCTTTTATAGATTTTATACAAACAACAGACCCCACTAACTCTGCGATGATGCGCCAAATCACAAGGCACAACACCATCCAGCATGAACGTACATCGACGAACCACTTTGTCAAGCAAACCCAGATGGCAATCTGCAACAGAACCAAAGACTACAGAGCAGTACTCCTGGAGAGGGAGGACAAAGCAATTAAAGCAGCGACGTGTCAATTCTACCGAGCCAAACACCCTCCAAGCACGTCTCATCAGAGCAATTTTCTGCGATGCACGTGAGGCAACCGAACGAATGTGGGGCTCAAACGTCAACTTTGCATCAACTTTGCCTGAACCCTCACTAGAGGAGGAGTCTGCTATTAAACAAATTCATCGGCTTACTACATCACTGTCTATGAAGATAATAGAAACAACAACAGCGTATTGACAGCTACTGGACTTCTTGCGTACAACCTTGGAATGCATTGCGCATAGGTCACTCTCTCAGCCACTCTCCACAACCATAAATCATTGGCTTTAGGCTATAAAGCTCAAATTCTATTCATCTTTCCTTGCAAAAAGAGACATTTCTTCCACTGTTTCAGCACAGTTTGCATTCTAAGGCCAACTGCAGACGACAGTTGAAACATGGGAACATTTCTCTTCACTCATCCAATTTTGTCGCCGCGGTGCACAACTTCGGCTTGGCCAGATTTCAACCGTCCAAAATGGCTTAAAATCTAAGCTCCCATTGCAACAATTCTTCTACGGCAAGTGCCGATTACGGAGTTTCGAATATAATTTCGTTTGAGTTTTACCTAACAATAACGTATATTTTATTACGATGCCCATAGTTGCACTGCGACCTCACGGAACGACATCAAAAGCTTTCTGTTATCTCCGATCAAAACCCCCACTTGTTGCTCACTGACATATTTATTGCCAACCTTCTATAAAACAGTGGCCATGTCTCGGAATCACAGCAGACAACCTCACCTCACTTTCCTGCTCACCAGTTCTACGTTACCAGCCTGCTGATATCGACAACTATATCGTATCGTATTGAAAAAAAAAAAAAAAATCAAATTCCCCAAGTTGATATCTGGGAACTAGTGTTTGATGGCGATATTAATACCATCGAGGCAAGGGCAGATGAGAAAATTGACGAAGATGAAGAGGACAACGCCGTCTTGTACGTGAATGAGAACTAGACTGTGGGAGGCATGATCTCCAGTGACATCTCCCTAAGCCATGACGGTGAAAAGCACTATGCTGCTAGGATTGCTGACAATTCCATTGATAGCATCTCCTTGCCGAAGGAGTCTGAAGATAAAAGAACCGACATAGAAGAGAAAATAGGAGGAACCAAACGCTACTTCATTACCTATTTCGTCGAAATAATGGTTTTCGTAGACTCTTACATGTACTGGTTCGTTGGTTCATCTGGTTCACGTGTAACGTCTTATTTGACAGTCTACTGTTACCAGGTCTATCGACGACTTACGAGGACTAATAGCAGAGCCAGAGTCATCCCTCACCTCAAGTACGTCCGATACTCTACTTCTACCAGTATTGACAAACAGCTGCTGCTTCTTTTTGGCCTTTTTCACGCAAGGCTCGATTGTTCGGCAAACAGGTTCAGTTCCTTCGGCTAGAGATATTATAGGTATAAATTCGATGTAGTTCACTTGATGACAACGGGTGACTTCTATCAGGTCAGTAGCGGCGGGTCGGTCTCGATGTTTCCCAAAGGCAAGGCGCTCATGAGGGGAGCAGTCTGTTATTACACAAATTCAGAGGCTTACAACATTGCTGTCGATGAAGATAATGGACACTACGTCAACATTTTCACCGCTGCTCTTCTTCTTCCCCTCAACCTTGGAGAGTATTTCGATGGATGCGAAACTGCAGCTGCGTGTTGCCCTAGACTTGGATATACAGGGTGTTTATTTCGAGGTGGACAAATTTCGACCATAGGTAGAAAACTCAAAATAAATCTATTTTTATGAATGGCAAAGTGCCGAAAAGTCCGTAGTTTTCGAGTAATAATGACTTAAAGAAATTTGAAGCTTTCGGTATTTTACTAAGTGCGCGCCAAAGTTAGCGCTAAATTTGGTCGTTCAGCAAGTTTTCCGATCACATTCCTGCCCGTGCGTTTACACTGTATCGATGTTGATAATTATTTCGGCCAATGACATGGGGATTATTAGGCTTGAGCCCAATGATGATTATTGTGAATGTTGAAAACCCATTCGTGAGTAGAATACGCTTCTTCGGTGGAAAAGAATCAGCTTTGAAAAGTTGGGATCCCTTGTTCTCTGTTGCATGAGCCACTCTGAAAATTGTACACGAGATTAAAAATCTGGTGCCAGCAACCCTTGCATTTTTTGGAAACGATACGGATGTAAACTCTGACGAAGTAATGTCCGCCATGCAGTAGTGTGATTACGTTAAATGCTAAGTTTGAAACTGCAGATATTCTTTTCCTAACCCTGAAATATTGGCAGTTTTTATTGCAAAAATAATGTAAACTGCTTTGTTGGGGTCAGAAACGTGCTGAACTATCAAAACTTAGTGCCAACATTGGTGCGCATGGAGTAAAATACTTAAAGCTTTAAATTTCTTTAAGTTTTTATAACTCGAAAACTAAGGAGTTTTGGGCATTTTGTCATTCAGGAAAATCGATTTATATTAAGTTTTTCTACCTATGGTTGAAATTGGTCCGCCTAAAAAAAAAAACTATATAATGGGATACACCAGTTACTGCACAAGGAGATGACAATTCTCCACTTGCACTGCCATTGCTCTCTACAGCATCTACTACAGGTCAACAGCCAGTTGCTCGAGGCACACCTCTGGCTCCTACTACACGCCTATCGCCAAATTTCCTGAGTTGTATGAATCACTTGATGGTCGATGCAAGGTTTTTACCGTACACGCGTAGCCTTTGTCCATCCTTCTCGCAAGTAGTCCCCTGTTCAGTGCTACAGACGAACTGAAGTGTAGTGCTCAGTAGAAAGCACGCATCCCATACCATAATTTGAGTTGGCCGTCGTAGGGTTTTCCTCTATATGTATTTTTGCAAGAAAAGTACAATCAATGAAGAAGTATCACCACAAATTCCTCGTGATAAAGAGAATGTAAGTCAAAGAAAAGAAAATTCCGCACCGGCCTATATTTACCAAATACATACATATATTATTGAGTGAATTTTTCACCCACGAGTCCACAAATTTCATTAATAATACGTTATAATACGTAAATAATATATCTGTTCAATATTGTACTGAAACCCCACCTCAACGACATGCAATCTTCTTATCATTTACAATTAGTTAATTCTTAGTTTTTGTTATCTTTGCTCTATGAATCAAAATTTAGATTATCACTTTTAGACTTTCTCTTTAGTATGTTAGCTGAAATTTATAAACTTTACTTTTCTTCTTTACAGATATTGATAATAACTTTGTAAGTCGAAACTTTCATTTTTATTCATTCAACTTAAGTTCTATGAAAAATGATCTCCCAGCGAGTTTTATCCCTTGCCTTCTTATTTCTGGTGTGAAAGTACCTGCTTTTAATTTACCGTGTGGCTGACTCCTTGATACCCCACCTTGATAATTCTATTAATATTGTTTCATTAAATCTTCATCGCCCGAATATTTTTTGGATCTGATAGCGAAGGTTGCATGCACGGTGATATGCAAGTACACAAGTAAACGAGTAAACGCGTAAGCAAGATTATCAGAGTGTTATAAATAGACATGGATAAATTGGTGAATCGACACGACAGGTAAAAATTTAATCTGTTCTTCTGTGTTAGCAAATTAATTGCAGACTATTACAGGAGCAGAATTCTTGTAGTCAAAAAGTGATAGTAGCACGTTACATACTGGTATTATCTTTAACTAGTAGCTACCGCGGAAATTTCAAGGAGCAAAAGCATTGTTCTTCCGTGCATGCGAAGGGTTTTAAAATACGTTGCAGTTAGATATCAAACTTTTGCGTGTGGTATGCAAGCAATAGCAGATTAAATTTGAAGCTGACTCCTGCTCCTGTTGTTTCCTCCTGATGTCGTATCGAGGGCACCCTAGTTTTCCCTCATTTAACATTGATTGAAGCGAAATGGGCTGATGGAAGGACGGACCTAAGGAACTATAAGAAGAATAATATTATAGATACATGTATTTCTAGATACGACTCGGAGAACCTATATTTGCTCCGAGAGGTCGGCTGGAATACATTGGAAGGTATCCAGGATTTGTCGGAGAAAAGTAGGCAGAAATTAAGGTTTGTAACTTAGAAAAAATTGGACACGTTAATAGTTATGACTTCAATAATACCGTAAAATATAATCACTTGTTCCCAATGTTTGGAGATACAGTTAAAAATACTGCTTCGAAACTATTTCCTTTCTCAATGCTTGGAGGTGCATTTACAAAACTACTTCGGCAAGAGGGCAATCGTATAGAGTTGCGTTGTAAGTAGGAAACAATATTTAAACCAGCAATGAAATATAAATTTTAGTATCATTGTTACCACTCAACTTCAGTAATTCCAAAAGTGTTTCTACAAGAGTGCCCCTCCTCTACCCAAGTCTTCAAGCTTCAACCTCTTTTTTTCAGTGAATGCGCCGTTCATGTATTTTGAACCAGGGCCTCCTACCCTTAGTTTTAGGATAATATTAAACTCAGTGAAATTGCCAATTTATATATTATAGGGAAACGAGGAAAACCAACACAAGAAACCTTCCAAATACATGCTTTGAACCGTCAGTAATAATCAGCTAGGACAGTGGCGTTTAAGAAACTTTTTCACAACATGAAACATTGGCAGAAACATCGGCTTGCTATGACGGCCAATGTGGGAAAAATGTTCATCTCTTAACTATAGAAACACATTTAATATGAGTAAATTAGCTAAGTATTCAATAATAATTTCCTACTATCGGATACACAGAAATTTTTTCCTATTTATGTGCACTAATGTCATGAAAAGATTAGCTATAACATTTAGTGTTTAAATAATAAAAAGCAACAGTGTATCATACAATGAAATTCATCTAATCCTCATTACAGTAAAGGCTTCAATTAAGAATTTCCTACGGTAATAAATGTGATAGAGGTTGCATTAGGTACCATGCTAATATTAATTAGATCCATGAATTTATCAGTACTGTCTATTTGGTCAGTAAAATTGGCCAATGTAAAACCGTTTGAACAAATAACACTGATATCAATTTTTTGGGAAATAAAGCAGCTCTATTTTATAAGTTCTGCCTTCACTGATTTATTATTCAGTCAATGATACCGATTGTCGCGACTAAATTAAGGAAAGCAACAGATTTGCTGAAAATGATATTTAGAGTAGCTGTAATTTTGAAACATGATTGATTTATTTAAATGAGAAATTAGGGAAATGAATTTAGCAATTGTGTCTAGATTATGATCAGGATTAGTCATTTACCTAATTTGAATATTTGATATACTTTCGAGCTTCAGATTCGTGTGCCCTGTCGACAGCCGAAATTCGTCATTAGTCTTCGGTTTAGCCGGGGTAGTACGGGCTGCATTCACCATCGTTGCAGTAGCCGCGCCAACTGGACCCGCAGCGAGT
>LQNS02278091.1:7402736-7414374 GCA_001587735.2 Parhyale hawaiensis | reverse complement strand
CTGCACGAAATCATGACACACAGATATTACTGCACGAAATCATGACACACAGATATTACTGCACGAAATCATGACACACAGATATTACTGCACGAAATCATGACACACAGATATTACTGCACGAAATCATGACAAACAGATATTACTGCACGAAATACTGACACACAGATATTACTGCACGAAATACTGACACACAGATATTACCACACGAAATACTGACACACAGATGTTACTGCACGAAATCATGACACACAGATATTACTGCACGAAATACTGACACACAGATACCCCAGAGCAAGGAAGTGTACGTTCTCCCAAGGGGCATTTTAAGGTTGTCGCCTCAGTACGGTAGTCTTCATAACCAGAAGCTAAAAATCCTACAATATGGGATTAAAACCCGTTACACAACAATAATGGTTGTGTCAGTGGGGTCGACTCAGTGGACGGCATTTCAAAATTGAAGAACGTTTGCTCGATTGGCAATGACATTTAAATCTTTTGGAAACTCTGTATCTTAGTTACATCTTGCTATGGTAACCTGACAAAATTCTTGCAAAATCGTAACGAATTAACTTTGACCAATGTTAAACTTCCCACCTGATGAGCTGAAGAACAGCGGGACGAGCAGCGTGGGTAACTATATTTCTACTTGTGCTTCTCTTCGGATTCTTCAATTTGTAGATATATTTGTATATATGTATATCTGTCTGTAACCCCCAAAACAGAAGGAGTTAGGAATGTTCATATCATAGACCGCGACAGTACTTGACTCTTAGGTCTGACGCTGGCGGCCAAACGTCGGCAACGGAAAAATGGGATTTTCTCATGGGCTATTCTTTCCCCTATCTAACACTGAAGAAAAAAATTCCAGGGTACCCAACATTCTTTTTGCGGAGAAGGTATCTTGGATACGGCGGGGACGCACTTGGGCGTTTGCTTGCATGACCGTGTCTGGTCATGTTCATAATAACTCATGAGAAATTCCTATTTTCCCAGAGGCCACTTAATTGGACCTAAGAGTCAAGTACTGTTGCAGGGCTGACCTAGATATGACCCATGCCAAAAAACTAGGATAAGCGTGCCATAAAAAACGACGGTATTGAATTTAAATCCAAAGCGGATAATGGTCGTATGCCACATTCCGTTCTAGTTTATAATAAAACTGCTGATAACACGATGTAACACGCATTTCGCTGATTGGGATTTCTGTTGATCATGTATGTACTACAGGGCCCAGCCGTCCTAAATGACAGCAAAAATTTTGTGATTGAGCTTTTTTTGGGTCCGGTTCCGAGTATGCATAATAGGTCTTATCACTGCAGGCCTGATCTTCCATTAGTGCAACGCAAGCTGTACAGCTATGAGTTTTGCGGGTGCAAAGTATCCCCCTGCAAGATAAAGCGCGAATATCAGCTTGGAATTGGGCAAACGTTGAGCTGCACTAAGAAAATAAAGTTCAGTCAGAATATTTCACTGAAAATGCTGAGGGCTCCCCGTATCGTGGATACCAAATAATTGTTGAACCTCAAACGTTGAAAATTGGCTGCGATATAAATTCAATAAAAAAAAAAGGTGTCTGCTTAGCGTGAAGATTCAACTAGTACGATATCATTCAGCTAATAAAAGCATAAGAGGAAGGAATTAAGCAAAAAAGGAACGGAAACTCCAAGACTGAGGAGAGAGACTGGTTTCTCTAACTGCTGCGAAAAAGTTTAGCTAGAGGATAGGCAATGCGATGATATAGCCGATGCCCGACGGATATAAAACTCTGTCAAAGATACCGCATTTCTTCTACCATGCTCAGACGACGAAGCATCATCGTCATATGGAACAGAACCGAGCTTATTTGCCATCGAAGCAAGATTCAGAAAATGTACTATTTCCACTTATAATATTAACCATATATTTCAAAAGCTATATTTGACACAGTTACTCCGGGGGCCGAAATTGTACGGCATCTTGACTTGTTTTTCAGCATATGAATTTTTTCCTACCTACATCTTTAACAGCCTGATGGAGAGACGGACCAACATTGGAGCAAGCAAGCATGGGAGCAAGCAAGCGACCAACAACTGAGTATTATTAATGGCATAGTAGATTTTATGCCCCTGAATTCAGAAATTACATTCGTTTTGGCGTAGCCACAGTTCATTTACGAAAGATAGTTGGATCAAATTTGACTGTATGCGCTACGCCCCGAAATCTTCAGGTTTATGACGTCACAATTGCGTCACGCCACTATTGCAGCGAGGAATCTTTGATATTTCCACAGTGGCGTGACGTAATTTTGCCGTCACAAACTTGGAAATTTAGGAGCGAAGCGCATTCACCCACAATTGACAGAACTATCTTCTGTAAATGAACTGTGGCGTTGCAACCTTCAATTTTATTTATTCCACAATTCATATTTTATCCTTTTACACATTGTATCTAGTGTGATATCGTATTGAAAAATACACTGCAATAAATACTTATCCAAATCTTCAGAGGCATTTTAGGAGTTCAAGCAGAGTTAGAAACAATGCAAAGTGAGACAACTGTATAAATTTAGGAAAAAACAAAGTAAAAATACAGCTGTGCACCGTAAAACTTTGGACACTCCTTTTTAAGATAAGTGTTTTTACAGCCGAAATATCTAGGATACCCAATTTAATATTATAGCTTATTTTATAAACTACACATAATTTCAATTCATTGTAGTATCCCACCGTCCTTAATATTTTCTTCCCAATGTTGTAGTACCCTATTGAACTTAATCCTTACCATACTAGTCATCGATATCACCCAAGTTTTCGGGAAGAAATCATCGTCGGTGTCAAAAAATGAATTTTCAACGGCATATAACCACCCAGTTCCCGATCTTTTCAGTTTACTTTGCTAGCAGTTATTTGCAATAAGTATCTTTGTTATTCCTTCGGAATCCATAAACTGCTTCATGAACCCCAACACAAACCACGCTTCTTTTTCAGCATTTATCATCCCTCTTTTGAGTATCTCTGACTCCAGCATTGCGTTTACTTTGGATCCACCAAATACAAATGCCACCCTTCATCGTCGTCTCAGGCAGCTTTGTAAATTAAATAATTTTTTTTCTAAATCTTCTCTAAAATCTAAGGCGTTTGCAAGCTATTTTTTCAATCGTAGTTTACCATGAAGTGGTATATTACATATTAGTTTGAAGCTAGAGGCTATCTGAGACAGTTTACCATCATCGTTTGATCTCGTAGAGAAACTTAGATGTACGTTTAAACGCGGATTATCGTTCCAAGTCCGAATATATAATAACATTGAAAGGTGGTACATCTTCACAACGGTCGATGCTAGAGAAAAATAATTGCATCTCCAGACTCAGCGCTGGAATCTCATTAATAAACAGAAAAAAATTACCATAGACAAATATTTTATAAAAATTGTTACGCGGTGCAATAGTTACTTGACTGACCCCCTCGTTCCTCTCATTTCAATTATCTGCTGTCAAGAATATAGATCGTTCCCTTCTCCTTCGTTGAATAGCTGCTCAATTTTTGTATCATGAACTCAAATAAAACAAACATATTTTTCCGAAGAAGGAAGTTACTCAGTAACTTTTTTGAATTTTCGGGTTTTTGGACGCCTGAAAAATATGGTACCATTTATCAGCGGGTGAAAGTAATAAATGAGGTAGATGAGCGCATGCTATTGCCTGGTCCAGGTGGTAGCCTGAAGAAGAAATTAAGGCAAGCAGTTAATGGAACCGATTTGTTTTAGAGTAAAATGTTTGTGAGACTATACATTTTTTTTTTTCATAATAAGCTAGGTAATTGTGTCACTTCCTGTGGTTGAAGACTTAGTAATCTTGGGTGTCAATGTTGATCCAACGTTGACGTTTGAACCCCACATTCGTTCTGTTGCCTCACGTGCATCGCAGAAAATTGGTCTTATGAGGCGTGCTTGGATCGAGGGTGTTTGGCTCTGTAGAATTGACACGTCGCTGCTTTAATTGCTTTGTCCTCCTTCTTCTGGAGTACTGCTCCGTAGTCTGGGGTTCTGTTGCCGATTGCCATCTGTGTTTGCTTGACAAAAAGGTTCGTCGATGTGCGTTCATTCTGGATGGTGTTGTACCTTGTGATCTGGCGCATCGCCGCAGAGTTGGTGAAGGCTGCTTTTTGCATAAAATTTATAATTGCCCCAGTCATCCACTGTCTGATTTTCTTCTGGGGCCATTTGTTCGGGTGAGGTATACTCGGCTTACTGGTGCTCTTCATGAGTTTGCCGTGGGACCGCTACGATGCCGTACGGGCCAGTATTATCGTTCGTTTTTTGCGTCGTATGTGGATGTTGGGGATGGTCTTGATGGCTGTCTTTGCTGGTGCGGGTATTGGTAGCCTTAAACGATCTGTACACAGAGCTATTCTGTGATATCGGATCTTCCTTTTTCTCTTTCTTTTTTTTTTCTTCACTCGCTTGGCTGGTTGCGTGGGGGTTTGTTAACCTCATGGAGTTTCTCCGTTCCCACGTCCACAGTCTGGTGTAATTTAATAATAATAATATTATCTCAAGAAAGGACTTACTTCAAGTGCTCAGAATCTGATATATAACCTAAACATATATTTGACTTACTGTAAACTGGAATGGTTCATACTGTTACTAATTCTTCTGATTCTTAGCGTTCCGTATTGAAAATCATTTTTCCCATCAGAAAACGCGCATATTGAAAGCAGGATCATACAACCAGTATGGCATTTAATTGCAGGTATCTTTGCAACTTGGAACTCACCATCGCCTTGGTGAGTGCAGCTTTGGAGTGACGACTAGTGATGAATAGACAATGAAAAACAAATTAATTCAGTAGTAACTTGAGTTGCTAATATTTTTTGAATGCAAACATATCTATTTATAAGTTTATTGAATGCGGTTGCTGCAGAGTGTTTGGTAAGTAGCAAACTTTTTTAATATACATGGCCATCTTTCGGTGTAGAATACGGGAGGGAGATGTGAATGAGAATATTGTTAAATTTGTAAAATAAGATGACTAGCTATTTGTGTCGATAGAGGCTGAGATCGTCTTCTTGAGACAAAGTCCAAAACATACAAATTACGATTGGAAAACTACTCCATGACTTTCCCAAAAGCCCTTGCATACCAGTCTATTATACACTAAAATTTCTTATTGTAGTCCATTAGTGCATTATGTAATGTATCTGAGATTGGTTCGTGCGGTCTGAAAATGACAACACGTCAGCATAAAGAGTCAACTGTGTTGATCCAGAAATCTGGAACGCAACGCAGGATGACTCACTGGCAAACCCGCGCAATCTGTATACACGCTTTTGAAGCTTTTGCTTTGTTTGAGCAGGTCGTTGCCGCTGTGAACCTAGTGATACCAGTAAACGCCTATGGAGCCCTCTTCTACAAGTCTGTCGTGTCAAAAGGAAGGTTTTCGGGCTCTGGTGTAATTCTTCAGAACCATACTACCTCTCTTTGGGCCTCCTTTGCAGTATGTGCTAAAGAAGACTGGTGCATGTGTGTGTGCTTTTTATCGGAGAACACCTTTGGACTCACGAATTTACTGGTGGCAGGAGGTATAACTGATACTCAGCCTGGAGTTGGTGTGGATTGTTTTACAAAACATCCAATACCAAAAGCCCTTCCTTCTCCAACGGCGACAGTGCTTGCACATTCTCCAACTGGAGGGTTTACTCAACGGATGCCTGGTAACTTCCTCGACGGTATTTATGGGTACGACTTGAACGAATGTTTTCACGGTACGAAGAGCAATGGCGTAGATCCATTCGTTGTGTTTGACCTGGGTGACATTAGGAAGATAGAACGAGTTGAAATTTGGGCACAGTCTACGGGAATCATTAGCGGCAAACTGAACTCTTTGGAAGTCCGAGTTGGCGGTTCACCGCAGGAAGGACAGTTTGGCGCCTACGTTCTCTTTGGCACGCACGATGCAGACGCTGTCTATGACGAAAAAATTACGTTTACCACCAAAGAGGCTGTCAGTGGTCGCTACGTCTCCTTTCAACAGACAGCATGGGACGTGCTGCAGTTCTGCCACGTCGAAATTTCTTAGGATATGGCCGGATAGTAGCTGCCATACACTTGAAGTATAGTTTAACCAGCGTGAACAATTCGGTTGTCGAAAAAGTACGGAGAAAATGAACTGATTTTATCCTCTTCATGTTCTTCACATTATGAAGCTATTCTTAATCTTAATATTATGAACAACGTTACCTTAGAACATCCATTCTAAACAGAGCTTTTAGCCTAATTTTTCATGTACCTAAATATGTCCGCAATATTAATAATTAGAGGGGCAATATGCACAGCATACTAACGCCTTAGAATTAATCTAAGCTTTCCTGCACCAATCATGTCACCATTTCAATTACATGATTGGTTAATTAACTTAATATTGAAGAATCACATTAAGTGTTAGTCCATCGTTGTCTTATTTAGTTTAAATACCAATTGTACTAGACATGCTATTAATATTCAAAACGTGACAGCCATTTTTCAGTGGTTGAGCGGAGCTAGTTTGAAATTGCATATTGAATGAAATTAGCAGCGATATTTGACGAGGCGTGCATCATTTACTGTTAGTTTGAACAATTGAAAATTGTGATGAAATCTAATGTCTATGACTCACAACCATGCAATGTTGAAGTTTTACTTTTTTGTGCAATGGTTATTTAGATAACGAGCTCACTGATCACTAAACATTTTTGAAGTTGTTTTGTAGCCAGGCTTGGCACAATTTTTGTTGCTGCAATTGATTGGGTAAGTTCCGTGTACCAGGCAGACGATACTGTTAGCTGCTGCAGACTTTAGTGGTGCCGATCAGGATTTTTAAACCCTTCACTTTAAGTGCAGCAAATAGTTAACTTATCTGCAACTATTTAAACTGCAGAGTTATAGTTTTACTCAGTGAAACTGCTATAACTTGAGGAGCACTTATTTTAACGGCACTAAATCACATTTTTGCCTCTGTATGAGATCGCTGTGTATGAACCAATGCCCAGAGTTACGAACGTCAGACATTGTAAGACTTACCATCTTGCAACTTAGATCTCTGCAGGGAATCACCATCTATGAACCCCGCGCTGGTAACTGTAACTGCATAATGCTACGTACACATTCCCTGCTCGTTCGGCCAATGAGAGAGCTCGTTGTATGCTACTTGGGCTCTCACTCACCAATCTGTACTTGAGTTTTAAAATTGAATTTCCCAGTGAAAACTGTGTGGTATAATATGAGCCGGTCTTTACGTGCCTTTATCAAAATATACCTATCTGTCTTGATAAATCTGGGCTCAGAAAGCCAGAAATACGGTGGGTTGAAGTAAAGAAGTATCGGTATTCATATTCCACAAATATTTCCATTCAACATAGCTACAACCTAAGAAAAACTGTAAGCCATGAAACATTTGAATGCAGTTGCGTAATGATACAATGTGTAGAAGAATGAAAAAAATTGCTATTATTGAATTTATCGTGTATTTGTCTATGTCTAAAAGTAAGATAAGGACATTTATAGTATAAAACCTATTTGATCAAATACCTTATAGAAATCAGTCTTTTACACAATTCACCAGCAGTCTCCATCTGTAACAATCTAGGTACCTATTAAAGGGCTACTAAGAAAATCGTGCGAAAAAAGAAAAATTATTAGAAAAATTGCTATATAAGATCAATTCGTTGGTAATGGTTTGATGAAAGCTTCACTAGCATTTGCAGTTCGATACTTAACTTTATTTTTTCATTGCAAATCTTCTTCACGTCACCGATGTTTATAGGAACTCTCGCACTATTTTATATTTAAATTAAATACGTTACAAATTGTTTATTGTGCTTAAGCCTGAGGACTCCGCTGGACATTCAAGTCTATTGAGATGCTTTTTCGATTCGCCTTTATGTCAAACACTTAGAAGTATGTAGCTACAGTACATTCTGGGCTTATACCGTCGTAATACCCATTCAATCGGAAACTCGAGCTTTTCTTGTGAAGCACAAAAATTAGAGCAATTAATGCCTAATTTTAGTTCACTGCTACTATCATTCTATCGTGTGGTATTTCTGAATTACCTGTAACATTAGCACAAGAATTTTCTTACATTATAATGTTGCTGCTACTGCCAGCACCACTTTCACTCTTAGAGAAGGCAGTACCGATTTTTCTTCACACGTAATTCCTTGAATTAGGGCAAAAAAAATCCATTTTTGTTTCTTTCTGAAATTAAGTATCGTCACATGCACCTAGTTGAGCTAGAGAACGTGGCGAAATGATCTGCAATTGTTCTGTTTGTTGTTGAAAATAGCCAAATGCAAAATATCTTGCGAGAATCAGAGAAAAATTGTCAAACAAAAAGTTGTCGTTAGAGTTTAAAATGTGTCGCATATTTGCCTTCCTGAGCAGGGGCCTCGGTATGCAATTGAGCATACGCTTATTTATACATTTTTCTTAGCCATTTACTACAGAAAATACTTGGTGGTATATGCATGATAATTGTAGCTGTTGATGAATGAGATCCATTACAAAAGTTACAAAAGAATGAGCTTTAGCGTGTGCAAGCGAATTTCAAATTTTGAAACGTCAACTAAGTGCTATCAAACAAATTTTGTAGATAGTCATACAGCTGTATAATTCAGTCTTGCTGTCTAGAATGTAGTAAATCTGACTAACCCAACCTGCTTTGATTAACACAGGTAATGTTGGTCATTGATCATCTCGTTTTATATAATTATTTTATTTAGGTTCGAAAGTTTTAGTTTGATGTATGTTATATTATGTGGATGTACCTTTGATTAATCAGTACCTACAAGTACATCGAACACCTGGAATTAAAGAGTTGGAACCTGCATAAAAAGTAGGTAGAAGCGACGCATGTCTGGAACCCCTTCCCTCGACCCGCCTCCGTGCACGAACTACGGCATACAAAATAATAAATATATTTAAGTACGAGCCTGTCCTGATGTGCAGTGCAGGAGCTTTATTACGCTGCCACAAGCCCTACCCCCAACTGGCCAGCTGCCAAGCCGCTACTAAGCCATCTTTATGCCCATATTATATATAGTGTGACAGGTGCTGATACCCTTATTTAAAAAACAAATTACGTGCTGTCTAAGGAGGGTGATTAAGATTATGATTTAGCTTGTGGTAATGATTGAATGAAAAATTCTCAGTTCTAAATAGCCTTACCTTTGATGATACTTCAGACGAGGTCCAGGTGACGCTACGTACGCCGCCCATCTTGTGCAGAGGTGATGCTGCAGTCCGTGACCAGCGGGGTGGCTAACAGCGAGTTATCCCCACAGTTCACGTAGCCGCTTACTGGTGGTTTACCTGGCAATGCGTCCAGCAAGTGTTCAAATTTCGCAGTCTCTGTACCGGTGACATTTCGAAGGTGACGAGGCATTTTGTTACATAATCTAGCCCTTCGAACAACGAAACTATTAGAATACTTTGTGGCTATCGCATCACCACCAGTTTTGATCGGAATGCGCACCTTACGAGTGCGACCAATACGGTTTGAGTGTCTGGCCTGGATTCGCTAATTGACATTGACAGTAATTCCTTCTAGAATTTTCCAAATATATATCATCGTAAGGCGCTCGAATCTCCTTTGAATTGAGTACATTTGAAGTTGAGCCAGTCTTTCGTGATAGTTTAAATCTTTCTATGCACATTTCCAACTGATAATTTTTGCTCCCTCGGTTCGGAAACTGTTTCACAGCAAGAATTTTCTTAGGAAATTAAACAATTATCTTTCAAATTATTTGCTGCTGACGTTAATAGGTTTTTGTTGGAGTCTTGCTAGTAAATTTCAGATTCTAAAGCACACGCTGTTCAGATTGTGGTTAGAAGTTGCTTATCTAATATACACCAAACTCACCTTCCACATTAGTGCCCATACCAAGTTTCTCCTTTAGGGTGTTGATTTCTTTCTTATCCGTTAGAACAATTATTTCGAAACAATCTGAAAGTTGTTTTGATCAATCATTATTTCGGAATACAGACAGTATTTTATATTTTAACTAGAGCACTCGATCTGAGAACGCATACCTCCGATAAGCTGGACAACGTTAACGAAAAATTTTACTTTGTTTTGAAACCATGACTTCCTTTATATGAGCTTACAAATCTGGTCATTAGTGCCTTTTAACAGTAATAATAGCCTCTGTACATTCCTTGAAGATCCGTTCATCACTTTTCGAGTTATGATGATGACAAACAATCATACAAACACTAGTCACACACGCCAACAGACTAACCGATCATCACCAAAATTTTATCATTCATGTTTTTAATATATCTAACAAATCCCGTATATTTCATAAAAATTCCTACATAATTTTTTGAATTATGGTACTAAAAAGTACAGGAAAATAAACATACATACGGTTGAACGGATCGTCAACAAAACTTTATCATGTTACTCATAAACGCCTAACAATCCTTATAAATTTCGTACAGATCAATCCATAACTTTTTGGGTTCTCTAGGTGAAAGATAAATAGAGCGACAAATAGACAAAAAGACTTGACGAAAACGTGATCTCCTTGGCGTAGGTTATAAAAGCGCTTCCTCTTATTTAAAAATAAAATCCTAGTTCTATTTTTTTAGTGAATATCGTGTAAAGAAAGTAAGTTAATACTGTATCTGGCTGAAACATAGGCTATGGTGTTAGCAGCATTGAGCTGCTGATCAATAGTTATACCGAGACCATGACCACATCAGAACAACACTCAACTCAATGTAGTTTTCGGGAGACATGTTGCGGTGTGGCGTGCGATTTGGGTTGCGTTGGTGGGGACAGTAGATTGCTGCGCCCGACGTAACGTTTTCGTGTCATGGAAATTTAAAAATAGAGTATTAAAGCGTTAGAGCTGTCTAGAGCATTGTTCAGATATAACGCTGACTGTACTGCAAGAAAAAATTGCTCGAAAAGTCTGATACAGCTCTACTAAGAAAATACAAAACAAAGGTATTTAAAAGCTTCTTTTTACCATGAAACACATGCTCTAATCACAGAAAATGTAACTGTACTACATTATTTTTGTAAAGCACTTTAAAACGAATTTAACTGCAGAGGCATCCACAAGGATTGCATTATAGCCTTTGGTTGCAGTCAGTCAGACGGTTCTTTGGAAGGTGCAGCTTATGCCGCGGACACACTAGGCATTTACACACACAACTTGCGGCAAGAATGCGAGACTCGGACGTCACTTATGCCACGGTATCTATGCTACCGAATTTTAAGTATGGATCGAAACGGCACACGAGCTGCTCATCCGAGCATCCAGTTGGGAGTAAAAATGTATGTGTGTCCCCGGCATAAGAGTCAACACATATATCCGTCCTATGCAAACAGCAAAACACCTTGAAAAACACTGATACATACTCCCATCAAGAACATCTGCTGCGTCTCTTGTTGAAATTTTTGCTGACACATTTTTATGTTCGCTTCAGCAATTTCGTAGCAATAATAATAATAATAATTTTATTGGAAAAAGGAATAGGTATAGTTATTCACAATGCAATCTAAAAGAGTTCACAGAAATGGCAGGACAAGGTATATAATAACTGAACGTTTTCCCTTATTCCAAGCCCATAATATAGTAAAACTATTTGGGCAAGTGCTTGCTATTCTAGG
>LQNS02278091.1:7381752-7395343 GCA_001587735.2 Parhyale hawaiensis | reverse complement strand
GTATGTTTATTTATTGTTCTTTGCGTGCCTGATAACTAGATATCCGGACGTGAAGGAGAACCCCGGTCCTCGTGATTTTGGGTCTCGCTCCTGCCGGATCTTGTGCACTAATGTTCGGGGATTATATGGTAATTTGGCTGAACTAGCTGATGCCTCTTCCAGTTATGACCTTGTGCTATTTTCGGAGACGCTGGCCTCAAGCCATCGCCATGTTTCTGAGCTGATGATCCCGAACTCTGAAAAGCCAGTGCTGCAGTTGCAAGACTCTTGCCCTGGATTTAGGGGTTTGGTTGCTTACGTTCGAAAGGGTGTTGTTGTGTCCAGGCAGAGTGAATATGAGTGTCCTTGCTGCGAGATTGCTATAAAATGTTATCCACCGGTGCCATCAGCTAAATCTTCAGCAAATAAAATCTGTCGCTCAAAAAAGATACCAACCATTACAAACGTCTAAACATTGATTGTGAAATCCATAGAGTTGCTGTCTCGAAATTGTTATGATGATAAATTTATGAAAATAGTTACCTATTACGCTTTGGTATTTAATCTCACTAAAATATAATTTTTTCTACTATTTTCTTAATAATAAAAGTTAAAAATTGATAACTTAATGAATATACTAATACATGAGTTATTCGTAGTGTCTTAGAAAGATTGCTAAGAGTAATAGTCAAGGGTATACCAAAATTAAAATAGACATAAGCAAAAACTGGGAGACTTAAAGGACACGTACCTGCGCATAGATGCTGCATGGCACCCTTGGGGCTCCTAACACCACTGGATCTCCACACCACCACCACAGGTGTTGCAGCTGCACAACAGGTGCAGATCCAAATTAAACTTTCTTTCAAATGGAACTCTTGTCCCTAAAAATGCATTCAGAAAATCTATTTGGCAGATAAATTGAAAGAACAGGCAGAAACAATAGGCACCTTATTCTCCGTTTCACAATTCTCTCATATTGCACTTGATTCAAAACTGTTTCATCCAATAACTTTTTTTCGTCTCACTTCAATAGGCCTGAAGAGAGGGTCAGATTCTTTTGTTCGTAGAAAAATTTTGCTTTATAAAACTTTGATGATGGATTTCAGTTTGCGGATAGCAACTGCATTGAAATTTGGAAATCCGGTAGGTGTTGCTTAAAAATTTTGCTCTTCAATATGCATTGTTAACGGACTTGAATGCAGCTTAGTCACTGCCCTAAAAAATTATTTCATTCATTATTGAGGCCCACTCTTGGACTCGATACGTTAGTGGCTACAGTGAAACGTTAGTGTAATACAAGGCGCGCGTAGCATTACACTTTGATTACTTCTTTATAAAAAATCTTATCACTAATGTTGCGTTCAATACTGTTGTACTCTAACGTCATGAAAGACGGTAAGAAATCGGTGGAGAAGCAGTTCGTTATTGGTGCTGGTGGTAGTGTTTTTGTTTCTTTTTTAGCAAATTATTCATCATAAAAGCAGGCTGATTTGTCTATTTAATTTCTAATAAAAAATGAACCAGTTTGTGAGACATGGACGAAATTGTTCAGGGTATCGGAGTTTTTAGTCCTGTTACCACATTCGCGTGTAGTAATCTGTTCTATAACAAAAAAAAAGTAACTTTGGGAAATAGAAATCGGCCTATCGAACGTCTCGAAAACGTTCAACGTAATAATTATATTGTAAAGAGGCAGTGATAGCAACACCAACATGACGAAGCTGCGTGACATCTGCTCAGCGTACAGCGTCTTCGGTTATTAAGAAATGCCGCAGAAGAAAATATACGAAATGGGTAATCAAAAGTGGGAATGGCAGATTCAGCAATGGGAAAACGTACAGCAAAAAGGGGCGGCAAAATTAATATTGCATAGTGCTTGGGAAGCAATAGAAAAGAATCCAACAGAATACCCATCTCAATTGTGGAGGAATTATTGAAGACGAAGAAAATACTTTTAGTCCATTTGATGCCAATAATAAACGTTTTACAATTCTATTCTGTACCATAAAACGCATCATTTGTGATTCTGATCATGGCGAGCTGTATTTTGAGCGTATGCATGTGAGTTTCTATCGCTAATTGAGTGCATTTGTCAGAGTAAGGAGAGGATGAACTTACTCGCCCTCAAATTTAAGCATATACATAAATGTATTTATAATAATATGAGCATATGTAGATATAATAACAAACACGTGACGCAGATTCTTTTGTATGGTGTAAATTTGTGAATCAATCTAGACGGAGACATGACAGAAGAAACTTTGAACCTTGAAGAAAGAGCTACCCAAGTTCTTTCGCTTGCTATAAATAGCTATGGTAAATTTTGCTTTGGCTGTAAGCAATTATTTCAAAGTTTTTTAATTCTTCTCTTTATTTATCTGACACTATAGGCGTAGCTACGTTGATTATTAATGATTGCTTGCTTGTAGTACTAAATGTATTATTTTCTTCAGATTCAATTCGCGGTGTTTTGAAAAATGTTCATTAGTTTTGTGTTTTCCTTCGCTAAACTTCGGGTACTAATGGTGCTAAATGGCCGTGGCCTTGTCCGCGCAGAATAAATGTAAGAACCGATGTTTGGAGCTTCATTTCTTCATCAGAAGATAAAGGAATCTGGATCTAAGATATATACAACAGCTAGTGAATAAAGTTCTTAAACTTCTTGAACTTTGTTTTTTTTTTTTTTCATGTGACTCAGAGATAGGAAATACGTCTTTCTCAAGTTAATTCTGGCGAGCAGCTTACCTTGCGGGTCCTGGTTGTAGATCACCATTCTCTTCTTTGTTATAGATCAGTGGTTAGTAATTTTTTTTCTCCCACGCCCTCTTAAGGATAAATTTTTTATCCGAGCCCCGTTCAGTGTTTCTACATAAATGTGGGGCCTTGGGTTAAGGCAGAAAAAAAAAACATTGCTGGAAAAAATCAGGCTTTACTGTGGATGCATGCGCCCACCCCCCTCTCCCATGGAGTCCGCTCACGCCCCTCAGGCTAAGAACCACTGTTATTTATCATCTAATTTCATGCAGTGTTTTAATTGAACGTCGAAAAATTTAGCTCTAGCTTTGTAATATACGAGTAATATGTAATTTTGATTGACAAATGCAAATATCATATACAAAACAAGACAAAAAATTAAGTTTAAGCGAGACAGAAATATAATAGATTTGAACAAAAAATATGAAGCCAATCCATATCAATTCATACAACGGATGACCTATGACAAAAACTTGCTGTAGAGTATCTGTGCAGCCTTCTTTGCAGGATCACAGTTATGAACACAGATCGTTGTCAGAGTGCAGTCTTTGCATTCAATATTGACGGCTTACGGTTCTAATCAAAATCTATAACTAAACTAGAAAGTCTCGTGACCACCCGAGGTGGGAGCAAATTTCATGCCCGTTATTTTTGATGGCCAGCTAATTCTGTTCTGCTTGATTCAGATCTACGTGAACCCACAAGACTCTGTCGCAAAAAATTATGAACATTGCTCAACTCCTTGTACCACTTGCAGGTTGGACTGACAAATATGTATATAAAAGTATACATGCTTAAATCTTCAAGAAAAACATTAGCACCTCTGTCACTTCGTTCGCGGGTGATAATGAAGACCAATCTGTATTTTTCTGTTTATTATTTTATTTGCTTGATTTGCTTACCTATGTTACGATTATTCTGCTTGTCCCTCCGTTTGTTAGTTAGTAAGACCGTAACGCTTTTTTCACATGAGATAGGGGGACAATTAGAGCTTTCTTGACGTATTCTAAGTACAACCTAGTGGGGGATTAAGAGTAGAAGGAATCAAGTTCGAATTGACGCTGCTACTGCTCGCAAGTCTTGAGTAGATGATTTACTACTTGACTTCAATCAACTTTCACCCTTCGTATGTACGGTACGGGTCCGAGCAAAAAGCTTTGCATGTAGAAGAGAGGGAACTCCACGGTAGGGGTTATCCCTGTCGCCTTGGGGGTCAACACCAAGGCCGGAGGTGGCGCTATTGTCGTCTTACAAGGTTTAATGAGTTAATCTTTTCTTCATTTTGCGTTCAGGGTCATATGTATTTCAGAAAAAGCTCACTTGTTTTTATACGTTATACGTTACCACTTACTTTCAACTCGCTTCCGTACTACAACAAAGCATCTGTTAGTGCAGTAACCACTTTGAAAACGTTCCTCTCTGAAGCCTACCTACATATCAACTTCATATTTTAATACAAAGACACACTTACCATAGGGTCCTACTTCAAATTTGAAGACAAACCCCCACACCACTTCTGTCTTGGTTATCTACCAGTGCCAGGCCTGTAGTGCCTCATGTATCGGTCGCACTGGACAACATTTCAAAGCCCGTATTGACATACATTAAAGTGTATCCAGTCGTACCGGTTAACTACTGGTGAAACCCTCACATTCACTCCCCTCCCCCCGCCTACACGCTGAGCAAAACAACCATCCTACCAGCGGGAAATACTTCTCCATCATAACCTCTTCCAATCCCATAGATCTCACATCATTAAAGTCCCTCCATATCCACAGAACCAGACCCAACCTTTACATTATGACCTGGGCTGTTCCGCTTCACCCAGTGCATTAATCTCACACTCGCTAACTGTACAGGCGTTTGCATCCAGCCCCTCAGCCGACTCTGATTCATTCGCCTTTTAGATTCCCCTCCCGACAACATCTATGCTCCCCAGTCCACATTACTAATAAAGGAAAGAAATTCTAATCATAATTGTAGGTTTAAATCCATCTTTTTCTGATGATGGGATATTCATTCCCGAAACGTCAAATTTTACTCGTCGACATTGTATTAGTTATTTGAATTTGTCTTAGATCAGAATTTTAATTCTTCTGTTCTGTAGAATTTCCACAGGTTCTTCCAGTATTAAATAGGGAAAAATGAGGATGATACGGGTCTGAGATATAACTGAAAAACAGTGCTTTTCTTCTGTGGAATTTCCACAGGCTCCAGCTATGCATTTCTTTATTTATTAGTCTATCTGCTTATTCATTGGTTTTTTCTGTCACGCTTGAAGAATAAAATTAAAATCTTGCCACCACCAGGGAGCGCATACCTCCACCAAGCAAGGTAACACCATCATTTTCTTGGAATAAACACCAAAATCCAATCCTTTATGCCTATCAATAGTATTAACAGTTTCTGTAATTTTTGTGAAGATCCGTTCATATCTTTTTGAGTTATGACGCTAACAAACATTATGGCAAACATCAGTCAAAGACAAATGGACCAACCGATCATCACCAAAATTTAACCATTTATGTCTTTTAGCATTACTAACAAGTTATGTAAATTTCACGAAGATTCCTTTATAACGTTTTGAGTTATTGGGCTAACAAGCATAAAATCATATACTGTGACAAACACACGAACGAACAAACAAATCATGGCAAAAATTTGGTCATTTATTCTTTGTAATATCCTAATAACTCATGTGAATTTCATGAAGATCCGTCGATAACTTTGTGAGTTATGGCACTAAGAAAAATTAGGCAGACAAGCAAACAAACCGATGAACGGATTTTCACCAAGAGTTAAACATCTGTTAGTGTCATTCTAAAGCGCTGGCTATGCTAGTATTTCATTGTAGTTATTAACAGCGTGAGAATGAGATGACATCACAGTTTGCCACGCTAAATGCCCCTTTCGTATAATTTCAAGCGCGCAAGCAAATTTGTTATTTGCACTGCATTTTGAAAATCCATTGAAGAATAGATGAAAATGAAGAAACAGAGTGTTCCGTTGATGTTATCATTAAAATTTTCATTAGTGTCACCTTATACACACATGCAGTTTGTTGCTTGCTTGCCTGCTTGCTTGTTTGGCAAAGCAGCAGCTGCATTGACAAATTTAAAATTTTCGCATTAGAGAATGTGAATTTTTTTCTTTCAGAGGTAGCATAGATGCTGAATTTCACTTCCTCCTCACAGCAAAGTTTTCTTTGCTCTGGGCTTGTGAGACACAAAGTGAGCAGAAGATTAGTGAAGCAAACTTTGAGGATATTCTTCAAGACAGAGCCATGAAAATAAACAAAAAAAAAAGTGTGCTTCGATGATGTCATTACTTTGTGCCGTCACGTTATGACGACGCAGGCATTAGAAGTGGTAATAAAGTTCTCGCTTCTACCACTCACAAGCCTTTGGACGTTGATTTCATAGGGCTGTTGCGGCGGGTTCTTAAGTTACTCGTCATCACTATTCCCGTAGGAATAGCATTATCGACACATTCCCGTGAGGAGAGCATTATGCAAGCGTCACTTAACGCTCTCATTCCTAAATCATTTATATAAAACTAGAGCACTCTGAGAGCGCATACCTCCGTCAAGTGAGGCAACGGTAACGGAAGATTCAATTTAGCTTTGAAACCGTGTTTTTCTTTGTATCAAATTCAAAATATGATTATTTGCGCCCCCTGATGGTACTAAGAGTTTGTGCAATTTTTGTAAAGATCCATTCATAAATTTTTGAGTTATGCTGCTAACAAATATTATAACAATCATGAGTCAATCGTACCAATGAACGAACCGATCTGCACCAAAACGTATTCATTTATGGCTTTTAACATTACTGACAACTCCTACGAATTTCATAAGGATCCAGTCATAATTTTCTAGTTATTGTGCTAACAAGCATCAAACTAAAAACAGTGACAAACGAACGAAGAAATAGATCCCTCCAAAAATTTGGTCATTTTTTCTTCGTAATATACCTAACAACTCATATAATTTTCATCAAAATCCGTTCATAACTTTTTAAGTAATGACATTGAGAAAAATGAAGCAGACAGACAAACGGATGGACGGATCTTCACCAAAAGTTAATCATCTGTTCTTCCTAACATACCTAACAATCCTTGTAAATTTCATGAAAATCCGTCCATACATTTTTGAGTGATCTTGATGACTGACAGACAGTGAAACAGTCCGACAAAGCCGACAAAAAACATAAGCTCATTGGCGGAGGTAATTAGAAGAGGCTACAGAGACCTCAGCCACATTAGCATAGAGACAACGAACATTGGCACATAAGATGCAGCAAGAACGAACACGAAGGCCAAGGTTAATTAACCTCCGCACCAGGATAGCGAATTATTAGGCTCACAAGGACTAGCAGATAAATAATTCCCGTAGCGAGAGAACAGTATCAACGATAAAAAAAATAAAAAAAAACAACAGTCACCATTGCTTCAGGGACGGAAAGCTATCAACGAGCTCCAGACACGGCCATCACCAGGACGAGCTTTGGCCGAAAAGAAGAGAAGGGAAAAAACAGCAGGTGGTACTCCGTGCCGGCAGACAGAGGAGCAGACTGTGGAAGACCAAGTGGAGGGTGCTCTCCCAGCAGCACAGTCGCTTCAAGAAAATACTTTAGAGCAGAGATGTGCTACACTACCCGTTCTGTTTTCCCGAAGCGTATCCTAGCTACGTATCTGGCCGTTATTAGATATGTCATCCGTTACCAGCAAAGCGAGTATAATGTGGAAAAAAATAAAAAATAGTAGATATGATACAGGTGAAATGATTCACATTTGTAGTTAAATCTCCAATTTACTTCTATCTATTAGTGCAGAGCGTGACACACTGACTGACACACGTAATTACTAGCATATTAATATATTTACTAGCAGCATCCGTGAAACTTTTATGGTTTAAAAAGGCCTTTCAGATGGATCAGTGAAAGTTTCCCTTTGGCAATGCCGCACCTACTTCTCAACGACACCCGTGGAATTCCCATGGTACCAAACCGCGATAGTGGTCCCAATACATTGATCTTAGAATGTCAGGTGCATAAACATAATTAAAAGTATATGCTTGCCGAAGCAGAGCGGTAATGAAAAACTCGCCAGGCGCATTCGCGGGAGTGATTCAATAAATGGTCCACTGTTCATCATCCTCAAGTCCCGTAATAGTTAGTAAGAAAAAATCAGCTACGTCGGCAAAAAAAAGACATTGAAACGTGTAAGACTGTGAAGGGCTAAATTATCTGTAAACTGGGGAAACCAGAGTTTAGAAAAGGTGCTAAATACAAAGGAGAACAATGCAAGAAGTACCGTTGCATTTCTATGTCTTCATTGATCAAGACACAAGGGCGAATTCTTTGTTGACAACAAAATACGTGATTCACAGGGAAAATTAGTATACTGCGGGTGGTTAGACGAGGTGTAAGGTAGACAGAGTGAGTAACGTAGGCAGAGTTAAGTGGCGGACATTTGTTTAGACAGGGAGGATTAAGTCCAGAGCGCTGCCTCAGGTCAAACTAAGGTAGGTGAAAACATTAATTAAATATGGAATTAGCACTGGTCCCGCAAGTGCATTAATGACTTCAGAAAATAAATCAGTGTAATGCTGCTAAAATGAAGGTTTTCAAATTTCATGTGCTGAGAGTGAAACATCGACACGTAAAATAATAACAAAAAAACTGCTTTAGCTTATTTATGAAAAGAGAGCCATGATTACACTCAATCGTGGGGCATCCCGGAGCTTCATTGCTCCTCCTTGGGATTTATCAGAGACAAAGTAGCAATATTTCCCTGAGGAACTTCAGGAATGAGCGATCGTTGTGCCAACAAACGACCGACGTTTCTGCACGCTCCTGCTGCTAAATGAAGAGAAGAGATGAAGTAGACGGGAGAGTTTCTTTGCTCCTCTTGTTGAGCATTACGTCGTCGAATGTGGATCCTCTTTGGTTTATATTAAGCAGTGAAAATAATTTGCCTGCCGCAAAGCAAAATCACCTAGGCAGGTGCTCTTTAATACGAGGTAAGTTGTGACAAACAAATGGATAACAGAAATTAGGCCCTCTCACCCAAAACGATACAGGTCCTTTTTAGTCGATGGGAGCATCCGTTGGTTATTACTGATCTAAGATGAAGTGATGCTTTTCAATCTATAAACGATGCGTTGTTTTTGGCCCATAAAAATACAATAAAAATAAGCAGTATTTTCAAATATTTTTAATTAATTTAACCTTGTTGTGCAGTTCAATACAAAACTTTTTTGTGCGAGTTGGTTGATCTACAGCCTAAAGTGCGTCACGGCTGTACTGAGCCAGGTGCGCAAAGAACTTCGTAAGTTAAAGGCACTTGCAATGCACTGTTGTATAAAGAGAATAACCAAATGCCTCGATAATATACATTGTTTGTAGTACTTTAAAGCTCATGCTGAATTTGAGAGTTAACTTTAGTAATTCGGGGGCCTTCAACATTACACTACATTTATTTAGAGCCCCCAGAGTATCCGAAGGATGTCATGCGGTCAGCCTATTTGTGCGTATTATCTGTCAATCACACCCAGGACTGCTAAAGCTTGGGGTTTTCCCGCGATCGCGAGTTAAAAAAAAAAAAAATTCCAGTAGCAGTGGTATTACAGTGCAGTACCGACCAAGGAGGTTGTAATGGGAGGAGACAGCCTCAGCTCTTTGTCGCAGAGTCCACATATGGCTGACCCAGGCGGCAGGAGCTAGCGTTTGGACTCGCTAAACTGACTGAGCCAGGGTTGCCAACAGGCGTTTTTCACGACCAGATTTAGCCCAATTTGGCAGTGATGAGCTCGTCTGGCAGTGAAGTTTGCCAATTTGGCTGTCTGGTAATGAACAGCGCAAAATTTACTGTAAGGCTAACTTCAGGCGATTAAAAAAATGAAAATTTGCTTTCGATGCTTTTGTTTAAAAAAGATTGAATAACCTTATTGCTTTATAGAAAATAAAGAAGCAACGCTTTTGTTGCCCTCAAGAAACGATGAGAAATGCAGTTCCTCGGCGTCATTACTATCATCCAACGGACTTATGACTCATGCCCTATTCTGAGACTGGGATCGCTCGTCCGTCATTCGCGCTCAGCTTCAATTTTTGAACACCGTCATTAAGTCTTGATGCGTGAAATATATATATTTTTGTAGGATGAGAGCTGTGTTGTAGGGCATAGTAGAACAATATTTAATTCGAGGTGATAGTATTTAATGCAGCGTGGCAGAGAGAATTCCCGAGAGTTTCACGAGCAAAGGATAGCTGGCAGCAGCCGGCAAGTCATTGGCAAGTATAGGTGCTCTAAGTGGAATGCTCCACTCTTAAACGGCATGCAGAAAGCCGAATCTGAAGTTCAGAAGCTACATGCCGGATGTGAACTTGCAAACTTGAGCCTTGATCCTAAAAGTGCTTTTATGTTTATTATAAACGTCATCATTTTTTCTCTTAAAGAGCAATTACAAAAAAAATTGCAATGCGGGCATATTTTTAAAAGTCTCCTCCAGTGAAAAACGTTTGGGCAGGTACGTGCAATTCTACGATGATGACTCTTGCAGTATTGTAACAGCGCTTCTTATTTCCTTAATTAACAAAAGCGACGGGTGACAAGTATAGAAGCTATATTAATGAAAGGTTGGCAGTGAAGAGCTCAATCTGGGAATAAAATTAGATAAATTTGGCAGAACACCTCTTGTGGGATTTGGCAACGCTGCAGGAGCAGTTTTGCACAACCACCTCGTCCGAAAGCCGCAGTATTGCCGCTTCTCATCGGAAACGACAGTCAGCCGCTCCTAGGGAAATATTTTCTCGCTGCCCTACCGTAGGTTAACAGAAAAGGTGCACTCCTCCCATTGCAATTCCTTTGGTAGCCAGCATTCCGCTGTACTGCAAGGTAGGGGTGTGTTGCTGCAGCAATTGCCATCTTGGACTTGGCTGGCAGAGCACGTAAGAGTAGGCAAGGAAAATTTTCCTGCGTTGTATGCTACATCTAGTCCACTGCCTGGGGTGGGACTGGGTGGGACACGGTCTGGCAGGTGCCGATGTGCTTGCAGCATAGGTCCAGTTGTTTTTGATACTATGGCGGAGACCAGGTACCAATGGGGTGCCAGTATTTCAAATCAGAAAACTATTGTTTTGAAGCCGAGAATTAAGACCAAAAAGACCAGACAGTGAAAGTTGCCTCCATCTTGTTTTGAGTTACATTTTCGACGTCGAAATTTAAGACCTGAAAGACTTCATCCCCCCAAAAGGCATCCCAATCTTATATTTTGGGTAGCTAATGGACAATTAGTTTTGGCATGGTATAGCAGGCACACAATAAAGGGGAAGTCAGCTTGGACTGCATCCTTCCCTGGAAAACTCACACGCACTCTCTTGTATAGATCCAGTCAAACCTGACAGGGCAAGTAACCATTCAGGGCTACCCCCGTAATGCTAGTCACACTAAGGTATTTTCTAGTGGTCCTGTGCAACGTTAACTAAGTAAAAAAAAATTTTCTAAGATCAAGTGCAAAATATAAGCCTTATAGGCTTGACTTGTTGAAAAGTTCAGGTAGATGGGCTGGCTTCAACACGCTTAATTGAGTTTCAAGCATTGACCGGTAATTGGTTGCCTTTGAAAATTTTAAATGATCAATCTTACTGTGTATCATGGAGTTTGCAACGAGCTGAACGTAATCAAGTTGATCCCTATATTTGCAACACGATTTTAAATGACAGTGCCAACGCTTACGACCAAAGTCAGAAGTCAACCCTCTAAGGCTTAATTTTGGCGCCCAATTGAACATGCCCTAAGTTTGCTATACGTGAAACAAAGAACTGTTTTTCTCCTCTGGTAGGCTATCCTCAATGTCACCCATGCAAAAGAGAACTACAAATAAAATTAGCTGCCCATAAAAAATCACAGTGATGAAATTTGCCCTTTACCCTGAAACAGGTAGAAGGACTTGAACTTTATCCACATTTTTTGCAGGGAGTCTGGTAAGCTGTTCTCGATGATACCTATGCCGAAAACTTGCATTAGCTGGCAATAAAAAAAATGACTGCGATGAAATTTGCTCCCACCGCGGGTGGTGGTCTTAAACCACCGAGACGTTCTAGTTTTTATTATTTCTCGTTGATTAAGAGCACAACCACCGAGGATTCTCTTTGTGACTCTTTACTGGCAGTGATTGTTTTCATTCAGATTGCAGATTCTAAGTCGACATTTGTTTTTGCCGGGGATCTTAATGCCAATGCCCGTCACATGGACTGGCTGGAATCTGTATCACCGACTGATGGCCATGGCGAGGCTGAGTTGGACTTTTGTACCTTATCTAGTTCTATGTAGCTTGTTCTGGGGTCCACGCATATTAACTCGCAATAATTTGTCTAGGCCTCACCATGACTGATTTCCCTGATTTGGTGACGGTGGCAGTTGGCTCCTCAGTTGGCACTTCAGACCATTCACACATTGTTGTGTCCTTGGAAATGAACCAAGCTGTTCATGTTGCAGACACCCAAAGCGTGGCATTCGTAAAGAGTGAAGCTAACTGGGATAACCTTACTGGGGGAGTTAAGGAAGTTTCCTTGGCGCCAGATTTTCTGCAGTGCTGATCCTGTCTCTGAATTTTCTCGACTTGACTGTGTCGGTTTTGGGGAGGTTTGTACAAAAAACGAGTATCCTTGAGAGGTTTCGGGATAAACCGGGGATGGACGATTAATATTGGTTTCGAACCTAAACAAGCAGTTATTCGGGCTTGGCAACGTTAGCATGACATCACGTTGTGCTGACCTATATAGGTACATAGAGCGTAGAGCTGAGGCTGAGCGTGTGTATGAGAGAGTGCAGGATAGTCAGAGGGGTGTTCCACGGAAACTCTGCCTAGTATTGAACATCCACATTGTTGGTGAAGTGAGCTGAAGGGTTCAGTCTTTCTTTGGTGACAAATGCCTTTTGTAGGCCCCGATGACGTTTCATTGCTGATTTTCTTCCAAGGCGGAGCTCCTATCGGGTCACTTGACGGAAGCAGAGCAGAGATGTGTTGATATTGCCTGATAGACGTCACTCTGAGCCCCGCCTAACTTCTTTGGCGTTCAGGGTAATGCCATCAAAGTGCTTCTTGAAGACTTTGATGCTGATGAAGGTGCGGAGCTGGTAGGTATAATTTTTTTTATATATAAGCAAGTTGATGGCGTTCATACCCGTAAGCTTGGCGTGATATGCCGGCGCTTGATACGGTTTGCAACTTTTTTTTGTCATTGGCTCGGAAAATTACCCCCATTCTGAAGGACCCTGTGTCATCCAATGTCACCAAATACCTACCTGTTACGCTGATGCCTATGTAGTCGGTGGTATTCGGAAAATTGATGGCTCATAAGAGGAGTCGTTTTGCTGGGGATACTGGAGTGCTGCCTGCTTGTCAGTTTGCGTACGGAACTGCCATGCATTATTGTCGATGTCACACCATTTACAGTCGTTGTGAGGCACGCCTTCTACGGTTAGACTTTGGAGCCGCTTTTGATAGGATCAACCACGGGGATCTACTGTGCAAGTTGAATTCGTTTGGTGTGGGGGGTGAGGTTCTGTCGATTATTCGGAATTTTGTCTGTGACCAAACTCATAGTGTGGCTGTCAGCCGGATCTTTCTTTTTTTTTTTTAGTGCCCTAGACGCGATGGTGTCTGACGTTCCTCAGGATAACGTACTAGGCCCGCTGTTGCTTGTTCTGTACCTCGTAACATGCTCTCTTCCCTGGAGAACACGATGATCATAAACGCTGACAATTCGATTTTGATGTCAGTGATACCTACCCTAAGCATGCTCAATGTTGTCGTCCAGTCTCTTAATTGGGACCTATCACGCATTCGTAC
>LQNS02278091.1:7288127-7326416 GCA_001587735.2 Parhyale hawaiensis | reverse complement strand
GCGGATTACCGGTTCTAAAGCTCCTACCCATATGCTCAAACACTCTAAGCCTCAAGGCACGCGTGGATGACCCCACGTACACCGACCCACACGATGGGCAACAGTACTTATAAACGATCGAGGAGAGCATATGGGCAGGTAACTTATCCTTAAATGAAAATTGAGAACCTATCCTATAGTTATTCACTAATACAATTTGTAGGTCTACACACATAAAAAATTTGTTAACTAAAACTGTTAAATCTTTTTTCAGTTTCTTCGACTGATGGCCGAAGAAAGACAGAGATATAAAAAGCTTCTTTTTCTTCACGGTCAACATATCAGTAGTTGCAGAAAACTTATGCTCTAAAAACTTCTATATACAATCGTTCACTAAATGAAGAGGATACCCATTTTTGAGAAGAACTGCTTTAAAAATCCAAATTCAATATGCAATGACATAAAATCTGAACAAACTTCATAGGCACGAGATAAAAAGAGTCTTAATGCTGTTTACTTTGAAACGGAAGGGGCAAAAACTGAAAAAACTGAGGCCCATGCCAGTAAAAGTATCTTTTCTATATATAGGATATTAAAGTTATTACCTTTGCGCTGAACTAAACAGTCTAGAAAAGAGAGCCTGTTATTTTTCTTAGTTTCCGTGATGAAATTGATATTGGAGTGTTTTGTATTCAGTAATCTAAAAATAAATTTGCATGGAATCGGTCACGGAATAAAATAAAAGTATCATCGACATACTTTCTGTAAAATACCAGTTTAAACGAATCGGGACATTCATCGAGCCATGTTTGCTCGTGATGACACATGAAGATATTAGCAGATGTGGGACCTAAAGGTAACCTCATTCCCAAGCCCTCTGTTTGTTGGTAGTACTCGCCATTAAAAAGAAAAAAACGAATGTCTAACTGCAAGGTCAAGTAGTGTCTTAAAAACTGTTTTGGCCATACCTAGCACTATGGAATTTGCAATAAAAAGTCGATTTAAACATGTTTCTATTGTTTCTGTTAATGCAATGTTAGTAAACAAATTTTCAACGTCAAATGAGGTCATGTACAAAGAGCTAGCGTTTTGAATTGCACTGATATCTTTTGCAAACGAACCAGAGTTAGTAACACTATGTTCATTTAAAGTTATGGGGGTAAGAATTGGTACTAAGAATTTTGCAAGTTTGTAACATGGGGCTTTGTATGCTCCAAAAATAGGTCACATTCATCAATACGCAATCATGCTGAACAGTGCTATACTCCAATTCTCCAGCAAAACTTTTCAATCATAGGCTCTGCTAATTCACCTACCGATCTTAATTCACCCGACTTAAATGCAATGTTATCGTCATATCCGCTGAAAATAGCCCCGCAATAGTGTAACCTAGCTTGTAAACTACTTATTTTTTTCTTTAATTTTCTGAATTTCACCATTTGTTACAATAGTGTTATTATGGAATTTCTTATATTCCAGATTGTTGATAATGGCCTTTATGGTCGAAACGCCCATATTTTAAATAGACATGTCTTTTAGATCGATCGTCTTCGCTTTAACCCTGGTTTTAAAAATACTGGAAGAACCTGTGGAAATTCTACAGAACAGAAGAATTAGAATTCTGATCTAAGACAAATTCAAATGACTAATACAATGTCGACGAGTAAAATTAGGCGTTTCGGGAATGAATATTCCATCATCAGAAAAAGATTGATTTAAATCTACACCTATGAATAAAATTTTTCTCCTTCATTAGTAATGTGGACTGGGAAGCATAGATGTTGTCGGGAGGGATTCTAAAAGGCGAATGATTCAGGGTTGGCTGATTGGCTGGATGCAAACTCCTGTACAGTTAGCGAGTGTGAGATTAATGCACTGCGTGAAGCGGTACATCCCAGGTCATAATGTTAAGGTTCGGCCTGGATCTGTGGATATGGAGGGACTCCAATGATGTGAGATCTATGAGATTGGAAGAGGTTATGATGGAGAAATCTTTCCCGCTGATAGGATGTTTTTTTTTTGATCAGCATGAAGGCGGGGGGGGGGGTGAATGTTAGGGTTTCACCAGTGGTAAACCGGTACGACTGGATACAGCTAAATGTTGGTCAATACGGGCTTTGAAGTGTTGTCCAGTGCTACCGATTTATGAGGCACAGCAGGCCTGCCATCGGTAACGGTAAATAACACTAGACAAAAGTGGTGTGGGAATTTGTCTTTAAATTTGAAGTAGGACCCTATGGTAAATGTGTTCTTGTATGAAAATTTGAAGTTGATATGTGGGTAGGCTTCAGAGAGGAACCTTTTCAAAGTGTTTACTGCGCTAACAGATGCTTTGTTGTAGTACGGAAGCGGGTAGAAAGTAAGTGGCATCGTATCACATATATAGAACACGTGAGCTTTTTCTGAAATACATATAAACCTGAACGCAAAAAGAAGGAGAAAAGATTAGCTCATTAAACCTCCTTGTAAAACGACAATAGCGCCACCTCCGGCCTTGGTGCTGATTCCCAAAGCGACAGGGACAACACCTACCGTGGAGTTTCCTCTCTTCTACATGCAAAGCCTTTTGCTCGGATCCGTATCGTACATACGAAGGGTGAAAATTGGTTGAAGTCCAGTAGTAAATCATTTACTCAAGACCTGCGAGCAGTAGCAGCGTCAATTCGAACTTGATTCCTTCTACTCTTAATCCCTCACCAGGTCGTACTTAGGATACGTCAAGAAAGCTCTAATTGTCCCCCTATCTCAGGTGAAAAAAGCGTTACGGTCTTACTAACTAACAAACGGAGGGACAAGCAGAATAATCGTAACATAGATAAGCAAATAAAGCAAATAAATTAATGAACACATTAATAGAGATTGGTCTTTATTATCACCTGCGAACGAAGTGACAGAGGTGCTAATGTTTTTCTTGAAGATTTAAGTATGTATGTATATTTTTATATACATATTTGTCTGTTCACCCTGCAAGCAAGTGGTACAAGGAGTTGAGCAATATTCATAATTCTTTACAAAAGAGTCTTGTAGGTTCACGTAGATCTGAACCATGCCCCCCCCCCTCAAAAAAAAAAAAAAAAAAGAATTAGCTTGCCATCAAAAATAACGGGCATGAAATTTGCTCCCACCGCGGGTGGTCACGAGACGTTCTAGTTTTGTTATAGATTTTGATTAAGACCGTTCGCCGTCAATATTGAATGCAAAGACTGCACTCCAACAACGATCTGTGTTCATAACTATGGTCCTGCAGAGAAGGCTGCACAGAGAGTCTACACTCTACAGCAAGTTTTTGTCATATGTCATCCGTTTTATGAATTTCTATGGATTGGTTTAATTTTTTTTGTTTAAATGTATTATATTTCTGTCGCGCTTAAATCTAATTTTTTGTCTTGTATTGTATATTATATTTGCGTTTGTAAATCAAAGTTACATGTTACTCGTATGATACAAACCTAGAGCTAAAATTTTAGAAGTTCCATTAAACCGCTGCATGAAATGAGATGATCAGTAACAGTGCTTCTTAGCCTGGGGGGGGGGCTTGAGCGGATTCCAGGGGGGGGGGGAGCGCAAGCCTCCACAGCAAAGCTTGTTTTTTTCAGTAATGTTTTTTTTTCTGCCTTAACCTAATCACCACATTTATGTAGAAACACTAAATGGGGCTCGAAAAAAAAAAATATATATATATCCTTAAGGGGACGTGAGAGTAAAAAATTTACGAACCACTGATCTATAACGAAGAATAGAATGGTGATCTACAACCAGGACCCGCGAGGTAAGCTGCTTGCCAGAATTAACTGGAGAAAGACGTATTTCCTATCTCAGGGCCACTAGGAAAGAAAAACAAGGTTCAAGAAATTTAAAAACTTTATTCACTGTTGTAGATATCTTAGATCCAGATTCCTTTATCTTCTCATGAAGCAATGAGAATAAGAACATCGGTTCTTACATTAATTCTGCGCGGACTGGGCCATTGCCATTTAGTACCATTAGTAGCCGACGTTTAGCGAAGGAAAAACACAAAACTAATGAACATTATTAAAAACACCGCGAATTGAATCTGAAGAAAATAATATATTTAGTACTACAAGCAGGCAATCATTAATAATCAACGTCGCTATGCCTATAGTGTCATATAAATAAAGAGAAGAATCAAAAAAACTTAGAAATAATTGCTTACAATCAAAGCAAAATTTACCATAGCTATTTATAGCAAGCAAGACATACGGATTTAAATAAGTAACTTGGGTAGCTCTTTCTTCAAGGTTTAAAGTTTCTTCTGTCATGTCTCCGTCTAGATTGATTTGCAAATTTACACCATGCAAAATAATCTACATCAGGTGTTAGTTCTTATATCTACAAATGCTCATATTATTATAAATACATTTATGTATATGCTTAAATTTGCGGACGAGTAAGTTCATCCTCCCCTTACTTTGACACATGCACACAATAATTATTAGCGATAGAAAGTCACATGCATACACTCAAAATACAGCTCGCTATGATCAGTATCACCGATGATACGCTTTATGGTATAGAATAGAGTTGTAAAACGTTTATTATTGGCATCAAATGGACTAAAAGTATTTTTTCGTCTTTAGTTATTCCTCCACAATTGAGATGGGTATTCTGTTGGATTCGTTTCTGTTGCTTCCCAAGCACCATGCAAAATTAATTTTGCCGCACCTTTTTGCTGTACGTTTTCCCATTGCTGAATCCGCCATCCCCACTTTTGATTACCCATTCCGCGTATATTTTCTCTTGCTGCATTTCTTAATAAGTGAAGACGCTGTACGCTGAGCAGATGTCACGCAGTTTGGTCATGTTGGTGTTGCCGTCAATGCCTTTTTACATTATAATCATTACGTTGAACGTTTTCGAAACGTGCGATAGGCCGATTTCTAATACCCAAAGTTACTTTTTTTTGCTGTAAAACACATTACAACTCGTGGATGTGGTAACAGGACTTAAAACTCTGATACCCTGAACAATTTCGTCCTTGTCTCACAAACTGGTACGATTTTTATTAGAAATAAAATAGAAAATTCAGCCTGCTTGTATGATGAATATTTTGCTAAAAAAAACACTTCCACCAGCACCAATAACGAACTGGTTCTCCACCGATTTATTACCGTCTTTCATGACGTTTGATTACATAGATTACAACAGTTATGAACGCAACATTAGTAATAAGATTTTTTAAAGAAGTCATCAAAGTGCAATGTTACGCGCACCCTGTATTACAATAACATTTCACTGCAGCCACTAGCGTACAGTGTGCAAGAGTGTGCCTCAGTAATGAGCGAAACAATTTTTTAGGGCAGTGACTACTAAGCTGTATTCAACTCCGTTAACAATGCATATTGGAGAGCAAAATTTTTAAGCTACACCGACCGGATTTCCAAACTTCAATGCAGTTGCTATCCGCAAACTGAAATCTATTATCAAAATTTTATAAAGCAAAATTTTTCAACGAACAAAAGAATCTGACCCTCTCTTCTCCAGGCCTATTGAAGTGAGACGAAAAAAAGTAATTGGATGAAACAGTTTTGAATCAAGTGCAATATGAGAGGATTGTGAAACGGAGAATAAGGTGTCTATTGTTTCTGCCTGTTCTTTCAATTTATCTGCCAAATAGATTTTCTGAATACATTTTTAGGGACAAGAGTTCCATTTGAAAGAAAGATTAATTTGGATCTGCACCTGTTGTGCAGCTGCAGCACCTGTGGTGGTGGTGTGGAGATCCAGTGGTGTTAGGAGCTGCAGGGGTGCCATGCAGCATCTATGCAGGTACGTGTCCTTTAAGTCTCCCAGTTTTTGCTTAAACGTGTATTTTAATTTTGATATGCCCTTGACTATTACTCTTACTAATTTTTCTAAGACACTCCGAATAACTCATGTATTTGTATATTCGTTGAATTATCAATTGTTAACTTTTATTATTAAAACAATAGTAAAAAAATTATATTTTAGTGATATTAAATATGAAAGCGTAATAGGAAACTAATTTCATAAATTTATCATCATAACAATTTCGAGACAGCAACTCTATGGATTTTACAATCAATTTTTAGACGTTTGTAAAGCTTGGTTTCTTTTTTGAGCAACAAATTTTAATTGCTGAAGATTAAGCTTATGGCACCGGCCTGGATAACATTTTATAGCCATCCAGTGCAGCCATACGGTTTCCTTTGATTGCGCTTTGAGATAGCAAAATTGCTAGGCTTGATGACAGTATCTTCCTCGTCCTGTTTACAAATTTCACATAGTAAAACAATATTCGCATCCATGTGTATTTAGAATACTTATGCTGCCCGGAGCACTTGGTTTACCAAGAAATGAAAACGGTCATCGGAGGGCGCTGTTATCGACGGCCCTTCTTCCTGTGGCTGCGTAGCCGAGGCAGTAAGTGATCGACTTCAGCCGTGCAGTTCTGTGGGCCCTAGAGCATAGGGATATTTATCTACAACACGAACCAGTGTATGGAAGGCGTCTAGTCTTGCTGCGTGGTCGAGGCTTCTCTCCATTTATTTTTGAGCTCTACAGCAAAAACTTCTGTCAGTATTGCATAGGGTACCGGTAACGTGTTTCCTCATTGAACCTTCGGTGTCATTCTGAGTGGTCACAGGCACAAGTATCTTTAGTCGGGATATGGCGCTTCATCAGTTATTTAAACCGAGTTTCAGGCGTTAATCTCATCTGGCGTTTGGGTCGAGCTGACTGAAAATTAAGCGCAGTTGATTCATCCTCTCTTAATCCAAAGTGGCGGAGCAAACTCCTGCAGCTGAAGTGTCAGACACGTTGAAGTTATCCGGATGGGAGTATCTCTTGTAGTTTATTACAATTAGTTCATAACGATTAGGTTAACTCGATTAGATTGTTTTGATAAGATTATTTCGATTAGACTATGTCAATCAGCTTATCGCGATTAGTCAATTAGATCATTTCGATAATGTTATCTCGAAAAGATAATCACGATTTAATAATGCCGATTAGAATATCTCCCTTAGGTTGCAATTCTCTTTTAGACTATCTTGTTTAGATTATTCCAATTAGATTACCTCGCTTTCATCATGGTAATGAAATGAATTCGATTAGATATTACGATTAGAATATCTCGACGAGATATTTACAGTTAGATTTTTCCGAATGAATGATTATTATTACAATGTAATGTTATTCATTCATTAGGAATAATCTGGTTATAATAATCTAATAGAAATAATATCAGTATATTAGAGTATTGTAACCAGATGTTTTAGATTAGATTTTGTTTGATTAAATTATCTGTATTAAATTAATTCAGTAAGATTTTTGCTCGCATGATTTCGATTAGATGACTTCAAGTTGGTTACCTAGCTCAGATTATCTCCATGAGATTAACTCGGTTTTACAGTACCAATCTTTAGTTCTATACTAAAAGAGACACTCTGTATCGTCACCGCTCACACGAGAATTGCGTGCTTGCTTTCCTAACTGGATCTAAATTTACTCAGGCACAGACTTTAAATATGAATGCTTACGGCAGCAACGCGTTCCCTCGACTGTTTCTTCATATAAGCTGACTATGAATGACGTCAATGGGCTTTTTGAAGAAAAAGATAAGCCCTTACGTTTGCTCGAGATACCGTTTGCTGAACTTGACACCGCTGGGAGTGGCGGAATAAATCACTGGTATAATACTGGTTGCGCAAGGAGTCGATCGCAGTAATTTGCTGCGTGAATAGACGCATTTAAATGCACCGTTGTGTGCAAACAAGCGAGAACACACTAAGTCTTGTGCTTGAATTGTTTTAGTTGTGCACTAGTGAATCTTTGTAATTCTTTACGTGCCATCTGAAAAAAAGTTCTTGCATAATGTTATAATGCAACGAATCATTCTAATTCACTGATCAGCAATGAACGCAAAGTACTTGCACTCATTTGGTTACGTAATGATTCTTTGCCGTCCGTTGCTTTGCATGAATGCAATGTGTTTCATCATTTTAGCTACGTAACGATTCGTCGCTTTTCTAACGTAGTAATGAACATAACCTATTCACACCATTTTGATTACGAAACTATTCTATATTGTTCATTGCCTTAGCGTGCTCGAGGGGCAGGCCTTGCTCGAGTCGTCGTATACTCTTAGGGAAAGCACACGCTGAGCTTCTAGAATCAGCACGGCCATGGGGAGTGTTCAACCGACCTATGGCTACGTAGTCTTCGCCTCTGAGTCGTTTCAGCAAGATGAGACAAAATCTACTGACCGTTTACATGATACGTACCAGTCTAGGCCAGTGGTTAGTGGCAAGAAGCAACTGGTCTACAGTATCAGTACAGCCCGGCAGTTCGGCCACGGCAGCTGTACATTCCTGTACTTCTGCGGGAAGAATGACGGAATTCTCAACGGTCGAACTTTCACAGTTTAGCTCTTCCTCGCAGACAGACCACGCGAACTCCGGTCCGCGTAACCAACTGGTATCACTCAGACTAGAGGGTGTCTGCTGTCGAGTGGTCACGTCTCCGAGATTGTTCCGTGACTCCACGTAATTCCACAGCTCAGCTCGAGAGCAGTTCAAGATTCTAATGTCGCGGGTGGTGACGTACCTACCAAAACGTCTCTGAAACGACTGTCTGTGTAGAACAGCACCGCGTCTACGGGAGCGCCAAGCTCAGAGTGAATGCAGCGAGAGGCTAGGCCGCTTCGTTTGCGGCACACAGCTCTAGACGGGGGATGGAAGGGGATCTATTCGGGGGAAGTTTAGGGTTCCCATAGACAAAGGAGACCCGTACGTTCCGTTGAGGGTCACACGCCCGCAAATAGAATATGTAGCCTATACCAACGTCAGATACGTCGCTGAATCCTAAAAGCACCCGGCAAGACACCGCGCCAGAAAGTGACAGGGAGAAGCACCTGGGCACCGAGCTGGGTTAGTGTTTTACCTCCTCCTCTTTGTGTTATTTTTTGTACCCTCGCCAATTGTAAAGTCTAAGTGCAGGGCGCATGATGGTGCTGTCTGGTTCTGTACAGACAGGCGCGTTGCTCTGGGTTACTCTCTCACTCGGAGCGAACTAGGATGTTGCATCACCTTGCTGATTGTATTGTACCTTAACTACTCACTTGCTCCTCAGGATTGCTACGGGGATCTCCGAGACAATCCTGCCGATGTAGCTGTCCGATCTCGGGGCCCTCCCAGCCCGCGTGACACCGGTCATTCACGTAGACTGGAGTGTTCGCAGGGTACCGGAGAGGAAGGGCTGCATCGCGACAGAGAGTCCTCTGCGATACACGGCCCCCCTTCCTGTAGAGGTAAAATGCTTCAAAGTGTCCACTACTCCTAGGCAGGAAAAGATATAATCGGGTCGTGGCTCGTCCCATTTTCGATTGAGTGGGCCATGGATGTTTGCATTGCAATATCGGCGAGATTCGCTCTGGGGTTGTGGAGACAGCCCGAATGTAACGCTAATGTAGACACTAGCCCTGCAATGCCTGCGCACAAGGGTGCCGGTGATTTTGTGTACTGTGTTTGCTCTGTAAGATTCACAAAATTTCTGTACGAAACGCTAATCGCAGCATTGTGCTCCAATTGGTGGGTGCAGCTATTTTTGCTCATGCTGTCAGAACGTTGCTCAAACATCTCTCATTCAAAGATTAACGTCCAATCATCAGGACCGACTGGCGTTCCTACAATGGTATCGGGGTTGCCATGCACGGGTCTCCGTAGCATGGCCGCGCAAAAAACAAACAAAAAAAAAACAAAACAAAACAAATATCATTTATTATCTCGTATACAGGGTACAATGGATACACCTATCGAGGTTTTCTTTTTGCCTTAATTCTAGAATTTTGAAGATCCACTTGTGTGAAGAGCAGGAGAAGCAGTCCGTGCTGAGAGTCAATTTAGGATCCCTCAGCGTGCATCGCCTGGCCTCTCGGTGCTTGAGTGCTCCACGCAGTGTAAATCCGTAGCGTGCCGGCCGGGGAATCGAACTCGGGCCTCCGTTGATGCGATGCCGAACCGTTGTCACTTCACCACCGAGAGCAACCTCGTGGCCGAGCCTAAGCAGTTTTCAGGTTTTTGTGTCGACACGCTTATCCTGGGAGACAACTAGGGAATGTGGTTTCCATAACAAAACCACTCGGTTAAGACAAATCTATCCCTCTCGACTCGGTGGCTCCTTGGCGTGCCTGGGTCACATACATGAGCACTTGAGATCCCGGCTCGGTGCCCAGGTGCTTCTCCCTGTCTCTTTCTGGCGCGGTGTCTCGCCTTGTGCTTTTAGAATTCAGAGACGCATCTGACGTTGGCATAGGCTACGTATATCATTTGAGGGTGTGTGACTCTCAATGGAACGTACGGGTCTCCTTTGTCTATGGAAACTCTAAACTTGCCCCGAAAAGATCCCTTCCATCCCCCGTCTAGAGCTGTGTGCCGCAAACGAGGCGGCCTAGCCTCTCGCTGCATGCACTCTGAGCTTGGCACTCCCGTGGACGCGGTGCTGTTCTACACAGACAGTCGAGTGGTGCTGGGCTATCTCCGGAAGAAACGTTTCAGTAGGTACGTCACCACCCGCGTCACTAGAATCTTGAACTGTTCACGAGCTGAGCAATGGAATTACGTGGAGTCACGGAACAATCCCGCAGACGTGGCCGCTCGATCGCAGACACCATCTAGTCTGCGTGACACCAGCTGGTTACGTGGACCGGAGTTCGCGTGGTCTGTCTGCGAGGAAGTGCTAAACTGTGAGGGTTCGACCGTTGGGAATTCCGTCATTCTTCTCCGCAGAAGTACAGGAGTGTACAGCTGCCATGGCCGTACTGCCGGGCTGTACTGACACTGTAGACCAGTTGCATCTTGCCACTAACCACTGGCCTAGACTGGTACGTATCATGCAAACGGTCAGCAGATTCTGTCTCACCTTGCTGAAGTGACTCAAAGGCGAAGACTACGTAACCGCCACGGTAGCTGCATGCTTCCGTTCTCAGCTCTGACACCTTGTATCGCTCGTTCGATGCCCCGTGAGGCACACGAGCTCTATGCAGATCTTGGTGTGCTGACTCGGCAGTTGTGTGTGCATGCACGGCGCCGTGGCGGAACTGCCTTCCTCAGAGAGGAGGGGGGTGGGGGTCTCGGGTCATTTGTTCCTTCCGTCAAATTGACGCCATAGTTCGTGACCCCGATCGAGGGCGACTGCGACTACACTTGCTCATTTGGGGCCAGTGGGCCTATACCCGCAGCACAAACCAGGGCATGTGGGTTTCCCAGGTGAGGGTGTGGTCTAAGTTGACTTTACCTTTACCTTTAACCAGAGGTCGTTTCAACACTCCCCTGGCCGTGCTGATTCTAGAAGCTCAGCGTAGAGCTTTCCCTAAGACTATACGACGACTGGAGTAAGGCCTGCCCCTCGAGCACGCTAAGGCAATGAACAATATAGAATAGTTTCGTAATCAAAATGGTGTGAATAGGTTATGTTCATTACTACGTTAGAAAAGCGAAGAATCGTTACGTAACTAAAATGATGAAACACATTGCATTCATGCAAAGCAATGGACGGCAAAGAATCATTACGTAAACAAATGAGTGCAAGTACTTTGCGTTCATTGCTGATCAGTGAATTAGAATGATTCGTTGCATTATAACATTATGCAAGAACTTTTTTCAGATGGCACGTAAAGAATTACAAAGATTCACTAGTGCGCAACTACAACAATTCAAGCACAAGTGTGTTCTCGTTTGTATACTCACAACGAATGAAAACGTTCATATTCTCATCAACGGAAAATATCCCGGTGCATTTAAATGCGTCTATTCACGCAGCAAATTATTGCGATCGACTCCTTGCGCAACCAGTATTATACCAGTGATTTATTCCGCCACTCCCAGCGGTGTCAAGTTCAGCAAACGGTATCTCGAGCAAACGTAAGGGGTTATCTTTTTCTTCAAAAAGCCCATTGACGTCATTCATAGTCAGCTTATATGAAGAACCAGTCGAGGGAGCACTTTTTTGACGTAAGCACGCAAATTTAAAGTCTTTTCCTGTGTAAATTTAGCTCCAGTCAGGAATGCAAGAACGCAATTCTCGTGTGAGCGGTGACGATACAGAGTGTCTCTTTTAGTATAGACCTATGGAATAGTACTGATCTGTAATTGAAAGTTTCATATGTCTATAATATGTGAAGATTTTAATCTGGATTTAGGTAGGTAGTTTTGGTGACAAGAAAACAAGCGTGTATGATATATATAGGTAGTCAAAGGATAAAAGACAACAGTGTAGTACCACTTGAAAGAGCAAGACACTTTTTGGTGGGTTGCAACCCCTCAAGCATCAACACCTCAGTTTTAGTTGGTGATACATTGGCATTAACGCACTAAGTGCTGCTAATGTCCCCCTGTCACCCCCTCTAATCTATCGCCCCACGAGGAGTGATGTCCCTCGCTTTGGATACGACTAAAGTGTGTAATGCTGACTAGGAGAGAGCAAATTTGTGCTCTATCATGTGCAATTATAACTTTGGATAACAGAAAAACCATTAACATTGCTCTTTGTATCTGAGGCAAGCTAGCTACATAATCAATAAACTATTTCATTAAAGCAACGCTGTTATGAAACATTTTTCATGTTAAATACGCAGTAACTACTACGTTATTGATTTATCTCTACAGTATCTGCTTTACTATGCAGATTCGCTCTCAAAAAATACGACGTCGAGTTTCAGTGCTTTATAACGCTGGAGAGCAGTTTAAATATAAAATGGAATCACTGATATATTCTCAATGTGATGGAGTTCATAACTCGTCTGCAAAGACTTCACCTAAAATTCGAATGCGATGCGAAATTACGGTAGGTAAAAATCGAGCACATTGTGTCAGTTCATGAGTTAGTATAATGCACACAATTCACGACCGATCGATGTAGAACAAGTTGGATACTGCCCATAGGGAAAGTGAGACGAAACCATGTATTTTCTGGGGAATTTTTTATTTCAAGGAAGAAACTAAACCCAATTCCTGGACAAACCGAAAAAAGCAACATTTTCAACTGAATGACTGCGTGCTCGCAATTGTGCCGATGCTGTTGCGTTAGGTATGGCGGGGGTACGTACGAGAGTCAGGTGCTCTATCCACTACACCGTTGCAATTACCGTGAAAACCAGAACGCCTCGTGGAGTAAGACCATCCCCCGCGGTGCGGCGGAGGAGGGAGGGGGGAGGGGTTGGCAGAGATTCAACGCCGTTATTTTTGATGGTCAGCTTGCTTTAGAGTTTTGGCATTTTTCACATCTAGGTCAATCCACCTAGCTGTCTAAAAAAAATGTGCTGATGGCTCAGATCCTTTAGCTTCTTTTTGGGTGGACAGACAAACAAACAACTTCAGTGAAAAATTACCACCACTCTTTGCTTCACTCACGGGTGATAATCACATGACAGGGCTCTTTAGTTTGAATCTATTTTGAATGAAAATAGCTAGATTTCTTATAATCGGAGCTCCAGCCGAACGTCACCACTCGTCTGCAAAATAAATAAAGTGGAAAAATAGATTTTGCAACTAAATTTTATCGTCAAACTGTATATTGTAAGTAAATGATCGCAAGTAACTGGTTACGTTTAACAAATTGCCCGATAACACAATTTAAACAGCAAGATGGCGAGTTCAGGTTCGTCTAGTTTCTTCTTTTTCATCGAGAGTATGGCGGCTCCGAAAACGGCTGATCCATTTAGCGTGTCTAGAGAAAGTATGCATTTTGGCAGCACACCAAGAACCACAAATTTGAAGAAATTTGAGTCTTATTTTAGTTCACTGTCCTTCCTCGTAAAATATACCTTTAGTCAGAAGTGTAAAAGGAAGATGCACTGCGTTCTGAAAGCAAGTGCAATGCCTGAAAATTTGTTTAACAGTTAAGAGGTTCGCAAGTCTTAGCGACAAGCACTAACGCCATTTCAACCATGCAAAATAAGTGCGTAATGCGCATGGACTTCCCTAAAAATATGTGCAAACGGCCATACATATATATATAACATAGTACCCGCATTTGTTCAACTACCGTTTTCGATAGAGTGAAAAAAAAGCTTGCGCTTGGGCCTGTTCAAATCTCCGAACGACCAAGATAATCTAATCAGACTTTCTCTAAGTTCCCTAGAATATCAATCCTCATCATTTAATTCGCTATTTAGTGTCAAGCTCCAGACTCTGCGAGATTTGGTTTGTCTGTTATCTACAGCCATAAACATCAAAATTGTGTGTGAATTATGTCTAAATTTTGTTTTGTTTCTAATACAACCGAAAAAAAAGCGTTTTTACGAAAACTGTGCACACTGGTTTTCAAAGAAACGGTCCAAGATGGCAGCCAAAACAGATTTTTCAGGTGCTTATAGCTTTTTAAATATTGCAGATATTTGATTTCTGCTTTTTTCAGTGAATTTTTCATGTCTCTATTTTTACGTTTGAATATAAATATCTGATAAGTATTACTGATTATCTTTTCATAATTTTTTATTTAATATTGTTATCCGTTCACAAACTTTGATCACCCGTAGCTGAAATTCCGTTTGTTTTTTTCTGGAACCTAAACGTCAAAATGAAGATAAATACATGAAAAATAGCTGTACCAAAGCACAAGTCTGTGTCTCAATTTTTAACTGAGCCTTAGGGATTTCCCGCTGACAAAACTCACAAAAAAACGCAAAACAGAGAAAATGAGGAACAAAACGTAAGAAAAATATTTACTCGCATAGAAAGACATATTCCAAATGCTACACATTACACACCTGTGCAAATTCCACTTCCTTAACACCCCCAAGTTCAAAAAATAGCACAAAAAATGAAGAAATAAGTATCCTGCCAGGCACACAAAAAAATGTCTGGATGTCACAATGATGCTCTGGTTACTATACGTAGAAATGCATACCTCTGTCCACGTCTACCCAGTCAATACGTATTCTACACAGACAAAAAATGCAACCACCCCAAAATTACTTCAAAATGCGATTTTCACCAAAGATACACTGCCGTGTCGGACCTTAAATAGATTTATCAAGTTCGGTTGTAAAAGACGACACAAATTTAAAACCAGGGTTAAAGCGAAGACGATCGATCTAAAAGACATGCCTATTTAAAATATGGACGTTTCGACCATATAGGCCATTATCAACAGTCTGAAATGTAAGAAATTTTATAACAATACTATTGTAACAAATGGTGAAATTCAAAAATTAAAAAAAATATTAATAATTGCTTACAAGCTGGGATATTCTATTGTGGGGCTATTTTCAGTGGATACGACAATTGCATTTCATTTAAGTTAGGTTTTTCTTGACTAACATATAATGATTCAAGGATTCTAAGATTGGTAAGTGAATTTGCAGAGCCTATAATTAAAAAGTTTTGCTGGAGAATTGGAGTGTCGCACTGTTTAGCATGGCTGCGTTTTGATAAATGTGATGGCCTTGCAAGCGGGTTACCGGTTCTAAAGCTCCTACCCATATGCTATAACACTCTAAGCCTCAAGGCGCGCGTGGATGACCCACGTACACCGACCCACACGATGGGCAGCAGTATTTATAAACAATAGATTAGAGCATATGGGCAGGTAACTTATCCTTAAATAAAAACAGAGTACCTATCCTATAGTTATTCACTAAAACAATGTGCAGGTCTACACACATAAAAAATTTGTTGAGTAAAACTGTTGAATCTTTTTTTCAGTTTTTCCGACTGATGGCCGAAAAAAGGCAGAGATATAAAAACCTTCTTTTTTTAAACGGTCAACACATCAGTATGAGAAGCAAACTTATGACTTAAAAACTTCTATATGCAATCATTCACTAAATGAAGAGGATACCCATTTTTTGAGAAGTACTGCTTTAAAAATTCAAATTCATTGTGCAATGATCTAAAATTTGAACAAACTTCATAGGCACGAGATAAAAGAGTCTTAATGCTCTTTACTTTAAAACGGAAGAGGCAAAAACTAAAAAAAGCTGAGGCCCATGCCAGTAAAAGTATCGTTTCTAGATATAGAAGTATGAAGTTATTGCCTTTGCACTGAACTAAACAGTCTAAAAAAGAAAGCCCATTATTGTTCTCAGTTTCCATGGTGAAATTGATTTCGGAGTGTTTTGTATTCAGGTAATCTAAAAATAAATTTGCTTGGCATCGGTCACGGACTAAAATGAAAGTATCATTGACATACCTACGTAAATACTGGTTTAAACGAATCGGGACATTCATCGAGCCAAGTTTGCTTGTGATGACACATAAAAATATTCGTAAATGTGGGATCTAAAGGTAACCCCATCCCCAAGCCCTCCGTTTGTTGGCAGTACTCGCGATTAAAAAGAAAAAAAAAACGAATGTCTAACTGCAAGGTCAAGTAGTGTCTTATAAACCGTTTTGGTCATACTTAGCACTATAGAATTTGCATTAAAAAGTTGATTCAAACATATTTCTATTGTATCTGCTAATAGAATGTTAGTAAATAAATTTTAAACGTCAAATGAGGTCATGTACAAAGAGCTAGCTGATATCTTTTACAAACGAACCAGATTTATTAACACTATATTCATTTAAAGTTATTTGGGTAAGAATTGATACTAAGAATTTTGCAAATTTGTAACATGGGATTTTGTATGCGGCAAAAATAGGTCTCAGCTGGAATTTTGATTTAAATTCTGGTTTATGGACCTTCGGTAACCCATATAGAATCCCCGGAGCCGAGCCAGTAACAAAAATATTGTCATACGCAGTTCCAGAGATGATGGAAGAAGATTTTAGCTTTCGTAGAAAGATGTTGCCCTTATCTTCTATTCTCTGCACGTACTTATGTATCAGATCAATCAATAATTTTCTCAAACTTATCTGTGTCTGATATTATTTTTAACAGGCTTTCCTCGTATTTGCATCGATCAAGTAAAACAACGCCCGTACCTCTATCTGGTCTAGTTACCACCAACTGCTTATTTCTAGACAATGGGTTTAACAAAGATATATCGGCTCATGTAATAACTGAGGAGAAGATTTTATAGGAGTTAGAATTATAAATGTACCTCAGAGACAAAGATTTCAGCTGCTCAGTAAAATCGTTGAAATTTGTTCATGGGCATTTTCTAACTAAATGAACCAGTTTTTCAGATGCTAAGATATACTTATAAAAATTCAACTTGTACACAGGTAAATAAAAATATAGTCCAAATGCTAAGAAACCTAGGCCTATGAGATAAAGTAAATTAACTAAAATTGAAAATAACAGTATCTGGATCGCAAGGCTCTATGCTATTTTGTACACCCAGGTCACGGAGTTTCCTGCTATGAGTGATTTTTGAACTATTTGAGAAATCTCTGACTATCTGGATAACGTTACGGTTAATAAGTACAATCATAACCATTAGATTACTTGAATACAAAACACTTCAAAATCAATTTCACCATGGAAACTGAGAACAATAATAGACTTTCTGTCTTAGACTGTTTAGTTCAGCGCAAAGGCAATAACATCAATACTTTTATATATAGAAAAGATACTTTTACTGGCGTGGACCTAAGCTTTATTTTAGTTTTAACCTCATCCGTTTTACAGTAAATAGCATTAAGACTCTTTTATCTCGTGCCTATGAAGCTTGTTCAAATTTTAGATCATTGCACAATGAATTTGAAAATTTAAATCAGTACTTATAAAAAAATGGGTATCCTCTTCATTTAGTGAACGATTGTATAAAGAAGTTTTTAAATCATAAGTTTTCTACGAATACTGATATGTTGACCGTAAAGATAAAGAAGCTTTTTATATCTCTGCCTTTTTTCGGCCATCAGTCGGAGAAACTGATTAAAGATTTAACAGTCTCCGTTAAGCAATTTTTTATATGGGTAGACTTACACATTGCTTTAGTGAATAACTATAGGATAGGTACTCTGTTTTCATTTAGGGATAAGTTACCTGGCCGTATGCTCTCTTCTGTTGATTCTAAATACTGCTGCCCATCGTGTGGGTCGGTGTACGTGGGGTCATCCACGCGCGCCTTGAGGCTTATTGTTATAGCATATGGGTAGGAGATTTAGAAGCGGTAATCCGCTTGCAAGGCCATCACATTCATCAATACGCAGTCATGCTGAACAGTGCGACACTCCAATTCTTCAGTACAACTTTTCAATCATAGGCTCTGCAAATTTACTTACCGATCTTAGAATACTTGCTTCATTACATATTAGCAAAGAAAAACTTAACTTAAATCAAATGCAATCGTCATATCCACTGAAAATAGCCCCACAATAGTGCACCCTAGCTTGTAAGCAATTATTACCTCCGCCAACGATCGAGGTTATGTTTTCGTCGTGTTTGTCGGTCTGTCACTGTGATAACTCAAAAAGTTATGAACCGATTAGGACGAAATTTGCAGGGATTGTTGGGTATGTTAGGAGGAACAGATGATTGAATTTTGGTGAAGATCCGTCAATCCGTTTGTTTGTTTGTCTGCCTCATTTTTCTCAATGCCATAACTCAAAAAGTTATTGACGGATTTTTATGAAATTCACTTGAGTTGTTAGGTATTTAACGAAGAGTAAATGACCAAATTTTGGTAATGATCGGTTTATTCGTTCGTTTGTTACTGTTTTTAATTTTATGCTAGTTAGCACAATAACTAAAAAATTAATGGATGGATCTTTCTGAAATTTAAAGGGGTTGTTAGTAATATTAAAAAGACATAAGTCATTAAATTTTGATGCAGATCGGTCCGTTCGTTTGTATGTTTGACTCATGTTTCTCGTAACATTTGTTAGCAGCATAACTCAAAAAGTTACAATCGGATCTTCAATAAAATTGCACAAGCTGTAATTACTATCAAAAGGCACAAATGATCATATTTTGGAGTTGATGCAGAAAAAATTATGGTTTCAGAGCCAATTTAAATTTTATTGCTATCATTGATCCGCTTGGCGGAGGTATGCGCTCTCACTTAAATTTCAGATTGTTGATAATGGCCAATATGGCCGAAATATCCATATTTTAAATATACATGTCTGTTAGATCGATAGTCTTCGCTTTAACTCTGGTTTTAAATAGTTTTGTTATAAGCGCACGAAGCTCGATAAAAAGTGGTAAACTAGCCTCTAGGATTGAAAGTTCAGACAAGCTAAGACTAAGTGGATTACGTTATCTCGATCGCAGTGACGATTCCAATGCCCTCTTGATCATAAAGTGAAAGTTATTGGTCTACTTACGGAAACCATAGCGTTGTCGAGAACATAGTACCGCCAGTCGCTGTTCTGCTCAAGCGTACCTCCCATGGAATCTCCGTAACACAGGCTGGTGCTCAGCATCTCACACCGGGCGCTCTCGCGCTAAAATATATAAATAAATATGATGTAAATAATTAAGACAACATAAAAAACGAAAGCTCGAATGAAACTTTCACATAGATATACCTAGCGAAAAAATTCAAACTAAGAAAGCACATGTTTGAATGTGTAGAAAAAAACACTATGTGGAACACGTTAATCACCACAATTGCAATGCATTACCTGGTACAACTGTTTTTATAGAGATAAGCTGGCAGTAAATTTTGAAAGCAATGTCGCTCATTACTGCATTCCTTTGCATAAATATTAACAGATATAAAAGCTTGTGGCAGTAAAATCAGCCCACTTTTTACTTTGTCCTAGAGCCGGCCTAAAGATGACGTCATAAATGCTCGATGCAATAAAAAAGTAAAATTTTCCATTTTTATAAATTGTTGAAGTGTAAATGGACCCTCTTTTGTATCTATGGGCAATTAATTACACACTAAATATGTCTTGCTGAAGCAAACAGTTCCATCAACTGGAAATTTCTCAGCGCGTAGATTGCCTTCCCATATTTTTAATTTTCAATCAGCGGCACGAGAACGCAGTAAACTGGCTGCTGTAGGCGCCTTTTGCTACCGATATACGTAGCTCGCAACGGCATGTGATTCAAATTGTCCTCTACTAAACGGAAGTCATCTATGTACAGCCTCAGCGCAACGTTCCAATCTGACTCTCCAGTCTTTCTTAACTTAAGTGAGCGTAAATTTCTGGTGATTTCTCTAGTTTTTTTTACTTAAAAGTGCTTTGTCATGTATAGAAAAAAGTAAAAAATGTGGAGTCTGAAAATTTAGCCACAGCGAGAAATTTCAACAATAACAAGTTAAATGTTTTTAATATCATGTCTATTCATGCAAGAAGTCATTTACCAAAGGGTAAAAACTTCGATTACTGACAATAAAAACGGCAATTTCTCTCTTTTTCGTTTCCGATAATTTTTATTCTTTGAAGGGCTGTCAAAGTTAGCCAGCCGTGTATGGATCGCCTTGAATTAGCTATTCCAGCAGCATAATCAAACTGTTATACTCACACTATGCTGGATAGCAGAGCAGTCGGTACGCCTGGAGCACATGTGGAGGCTGGTGGTCAGCAGCGGGACGCCATCTTGCACCAACAAAGGTGTCGAGTCAGCAACTCTGCCATGTCGGTGCTTGTCGGAGAGCGGCGAGAGCGGGCTACTTGCTGGAATTTCCGCACTGGCATCTATCTCATGCAATAATTGATACCAATGCAACAAGGCTAAAGAGTGTATAAATATTTCACCATGGTCGTCTTTTAAGAAGTATACGAAGCCCAGCAGATGTTTCAATACATATAGATCAAACTAGAATTAGAGTCTCCTGCAAGCTATTAGCAGCGAAAAAAACTAGTAGACCGCTATGTGGAACTAAAATTTACTTTCGGCGTAAAGAATCCACGAAACGTGTAGCTTTGTCACCTGAACCTAGAAAAAGTTGAGAATCTAATGCTCTTTTACTATGCACATGCAACGCAACAGAGGAATTGTATATCATTAATATATATCATGTCAATTCTCATTACTTAAATGCAACATCATGAGCAGTTTATAACTTTTTCTTGCAGATTGTTAAAGCATCATTTGTATATTTCTGCAATATCTGGGTCCCGCATGAACTCTCTCCATAGAACCTGTGACAACGTATTTGTTATTGTAAATTTTTGCTTCCACAACGCCTTCAAACACTTCTTTTGTTTACACTTCTTTTGTGTAGGCTCCTCACAAGTGATGAGAAGTGGACTCTCTACCATAATGTTAAACGACGACGATCGTGGATAAATTGAGAAGAGAGACCGGTTCAGCAACCGAACGGAGGACTCCATCCAAGAAGATCATGTTGAGCTATTGGTGGGGTAATGATGGGATCAACTACGGATATTAGCAGCGGTACAATCAATGGCATACGTACGGCATGTGCAACTAGATCTAACCAACAGCTTTCACTGGACATCGGTTAACAACTTGACCTACAACGAATCAAAATTTGAACTATTACGGTACGGAAAAAACCTCTCCCTTACTGAATCTCCGTTCTACAAGACGAGAGATGGGAGCGAAATCGAGAGAAAGCAAATTTTAGGAGATCTTGGGGTGAGAATGCAAGATAATGCCACATTTGAAGATCACGTGGCTCGTGTTGTTATTATAGGCAAGAAGTGGAGCGGATGGGTGCTTCGAACTTTCTCTGCACGAGAGGCAGACACAATGCTCACCTTATGGAAACAACTTATATTGCCTAGGATTGAATACTGTTCACCCCTTTGGATGCCAAGCAAACGGAAAGACTTAAGAGCGCCTTCAGGCTATCCAGCGATTGTTTACTGCCAAAATCCAGGGCATGAATGATTTAAACTACCACGAAAGACTTGCTTCACTTCAAATGTACTCCATTCATAGGAGATTCGAGCGCTTTACGATCATATATGTATGGAAAATTCTAGAAGGCATTACTGTCAACGTCAATGGACGAATACAGCCCAGACACTCAGAACGTATTGGTCGCACTCGTGACGTGCGAATTCCGATCAAAACTGGTGGTGGCGTAATGGCCACAAAGTATTCTAATAGTTTCGCGGTTCTTGGGCGAGATTATTCAACAAAATGCCTCGTCACATCCGAAATGTCACCGGTACAGAGACTGTGAAATTTAAAAACCTACTGGACGCATACTTACTGAAAGTGACAGATAAACCTGTTGTAAGCGGCTACGTGAACTTTGGGGATAACTCGCTGTTAGCCATCTCGCTGGTCACGGGCTGCAGCATCACCTCTGCGCAGGATGGGTTGCGTGTATAACACCACCTGGACCTTGTTCGAAGTATCATCAAGGTAATCAAGGTACTGCGAACATTCAGACAACTAGTATACCATCCATTACTGCTAATCTCTATTGTGATCAAGATCGTCGGTTGAAAACTACTTTGGCCGAAATCCACCTTCTTTATTTAACAGACTGGGAGTCATCAATTCCATCATGATAATGCTCACCCACACCCACAACCCTATTGACCAAAACTCTCCTAAGAGAATTTGGTTCAGAAGTTTTGCCCCATCCAGCATATTCCCCTTGACCTGGCTCCCCCGGATCAGCACTTATTTCGAGGATTAGAAAACCATTTCGATGGCCTCAGGTTGACGTCACGAGAGGAAATCGAAAATGAGAAATTCATATTTCACATCAAAACCTTATACAGCATTTTACAAGCGAGGCGTTGATCGTTAGCTCATTAACAGATAGAATCAATCTATTGCAAGCAAAGGAAGTTATTGTAATGAATAAATATTTAAAATAACATAGTTTTTCATTCTCAATATGTACTTTAAAATTGGTGAAAAGTTTTGCGCTGACATGATTATGTTGGGCACGAAAGTGCAGAAGCTAGTGTGTGCAAACACTGAAAAAATAGTTTATTACCTCCGCTAACGCTGTTCTGTTTTCTCGAGTTTGTCTGTCTCTCTGTCTGTCTGCCTTTTCATTTACTGACACCTAGATAACTCAAAATGTTACGGACGGTGCTTTTCGAAATTTACTGGTACATATTAAGTATGTTAGGAAGAAGAGATGATTAACTTCTGGTGAAGATTCTTTTAACCGTTTGTTTGCTTGCCTCTTTTTTTTCTTTTTTCTTGGAAACATAACTAAAAAAGTTATGTACAGATCTTTACGAAATTAGCAGGAATTGTTGGGGTTATGACTAGAACCAAATGACCAAATTTTGATCTGGTTGGCAATTTGCTTCTTTGCCTCTATATGTTTTTTTTTTATTTTTTCCGGCAACACAACCGACAGAGTTATGAACAAATCTTCTTGAAGTTTGTAGGAATTGTTAAACATGCAAAAAGAAACACACGACGAAATTTTTGGTGATGATCGGTTTATCCGCTTGTACCTATTTGACTAATGCTTGTCAAAATATTTGTCAGAACATAACTCAAACACTGATGGAAGGATTGTAGCGGGGAGAGCAGCGCTGCATATCATAGGGAAAAAAAGGTTTACCCTTTTTTTAAGCGGAAAGGAGCGGAATAAAACTTATGAAGTACAGGAATTTATTTATGTGATTTAATTAATAAACAATTTAATGGATGAACGAAAGATAACATAAAAAGATGCACAGAAAGGAACTCGCATGAAGAAAACTAAGAAAAGAGTTTAGATCATCAGTAAACGCGGTAAAGGGAGCAGAGAAAACTAAAAAAAAAAAAAAACTGTATGGGCCCGAACAAACTCGCTTAAGAAACAGGTGACTCGCATCAGCTAATTGGCGATGAAATCCACGAAAGTATTTAAAACAGCCAATACGGCAACACTTCTATTTTGTTGGTGCGTATAGGGACACAGCATAGGAAAGAGACACTCTAAATTTTACAGTCTAGTTCAAGTTATTTTTTATTTGACATAGGCAATAAATTAGGTCGTGCTTCATGAACTCTGATTTCTGTATTATGGCGAACATTGAAAACAATTTCACACAAACCTCTACTCCAAGTCCATGCCTCGTACTCACATTTAAGCAACAGTTAAACAGAATGTTTAGTTCACTAACTTCAAGAGATTATTTATTCGACAGTTTGTCATTTCGCAAAACAAATGTTCATAAGTTCGTCTTTTCTTTCAACTCATGCTTCAATAGTCGGATAACGTTTATACCTTAGTTGAGTTTGCTTCCTTTGAAGACTGAAACGCTTTCAGCCTCAAATATTCACTGAACTCTCCATTGGGCTTACTCGGCACTGAAGAAAATACTGTAATACCTATCATAACATGAGCTGTCGTCATACCTGGGCCTCGAAGTGTGCATAGCCATATCTTACGGAGTACGTACTATAGTTAGAGTACGACCTGTCCTCATCTCAGCGGGACGGTCGATCGCCAGTTGTGCCGATCAGCCAGCAGCAGTGGGTCGTGTCGCTGCTTAGTGGTGCCATCGCTATGGCCCACTACGGACAACTCAACTCCCGATTATCAACTCAGGCCGATTCCTCTATTGGTTTTTAGTCCCTTGAGCCTTGTATGCTCCTTGGGGGAGTGAATCATTTAAGGCCTTGAGCGCCAGATTTGGCGCTCCTTAGTGACGGGAACGTGTCTGGTAATTTATCACCGCTTCACTTGTCATTTGGATTATTTTTAGCTACCCTGGCTTTCCCTGAGTTGACCAGCCCAGAGTGGTCGAGCTGTGCAAACGAAGACTGTGACGGGGGACCTATCAACCTGGGCACCAGTCACCATCTCCAGTGAGAAGAGGGAAGCCGCTATGGAGTAGCCATCTTGCCCGTCTCCAGCTAGCGACCCGGAGGCGACTCTTCCAGCGCAGCAAATTGGCTGCAGGATTGCTCAGAGTGAGCATGGCTGGGTACTTGCAACTTGGTCGGGTATCACGCCAGCCTGTTAGCTAGTTACGACCTGACCCGATATGTTCAAGCTCGTGGCCATTCTGTTGGGCCATTGTGCACTATATATTAACCAGTTCCAGTAGGCTACTTTGTACAGAGTCGAACTCTTGGCCCTTATATTTGGCCAGTGTACATTACTAACAGTACAATAAGCTATCTCGTGCATAGTTAAACGCTTGGCCAGTATCCCGGGCCATCGTACATAAGCGACCTGAGACTCTCGAGCCTAATTGTTTCTATCGCTGTGCATTGTAACAAAACGCTCCATGTAGAGTAATCTGCGATTTCGTTCCGGAGTGATTGGTGTAGTGGGATTATTCAGTAATGCCCTAGTCAAGTTATCTACTATTGTGAAATTTCATTAGATACTGGAATCGTGGTATAGGCATTTGATCCATTAGACGTGAGCGTTGGACTCGCTAAGTCGGATTGAAGAGTCAAAGTCCTTTCCTGCGTAGGTTTAATGATTTACTATTAGTACTTCATTCGTTACATTTCATTAGATACTGAAGCATTTGATCCGTTAGCCGTGGGCGTTGGACTCCCTAGTCTGGATTAAGTGTTAGTACCGAATCCCATGGAGAATAATTATTCGCTGAGGATAATAATCTAGTAAAACCCATTTCTGTTCCCGAGTTGCCTCTTGGGGCTCAGTGAGCCTCCTCCGCTGAGGACCTAGTTTCCATTTTTATGGACTGTTCCGCTGAATAAAGGATGTCAATTATTAGACGGGAACTAGGTTTTTTAGAGCTGGTTAAATCTTGCAATGCGGTCGCCCCTTACAGGCGGATGCCAGTCTCTGGGGCATTTTGGTGGGGTTGCCCTTTAGAGTCGAGCCTAGCTAACCCAATCGCATTAGAGTCGAGCCTAGCTAACGGTTCAAGAACGATCGATTTGGCGCCTTGGTTGGGCACGTTGCGCGTATTTAAGATTATTCAGAGATCGGGCATGTAGACAGTCGCGCCATGATTTTCTAACATGCATTGGTTATTAAAAAACTGTAAAACATATGTGATATTGAAAGTTCGTTTCCCTTAACAGAAAATCATGGTTCTGCGGGGCGGGACGCTGCAAGCTGGCGGAGCGGGGGTCCTGCCATCGGTCGGGACCCTGGAGCTACGCCACGGTCCCACTCTGCAAGGCGGCGGGAGTTAACTACCTAGTTAATCAGAAGTTTTAATAAAGTCAGATAAAGACTTTTGTGTAATTCCTGCCTCAGTCCCATGAGGGGTTTCTCCGTATTTTCAGTCCAGTACATTCAGTAACTGTTGGATGGTCCCTGCCTTTAGTGAAGTTTACTATTCAATCTAATTTCACCATTTTAGGTGATCGGCAGTGGAAACCTCGAGTTAATTGTCAAGTTCGGAGAATATTAACCCGGTCCGTTTCGGGATGTGGCGCTGTGGTGGACGGCTAGTCTGGCTCACCGCCGCATCCCGTTCCGGATTTTTCTATCAGGCACAGACCCTATAATTTCCTTCGCTGTCAGTCTCTTTCTTTGGTTAGCTCGCATCTTTATCGCAATTGTATCTCAGCATCAACATTAGGAAAGCATATTTGATTCGGCATTACTGTATTCTTCAATTGTACTAAAATTAACCAAAATTTCCCTGGCTTCATTTTATAGGGAATTATAAAATCTTGACATTTTTATTCATCTACAACATCTGAAATTTGTGTGAAAAGGTGATACAAGCATAGCGTTAAATGCTCACAACAGCAGCCACAGCCATCGCCGTCTTGCTGATGAATGTGCACAGCTGAGAAGCTCCGGCATATGCAATAACTATATTCACGTCTATAAGCACTCAAGACTGTTACTGACGCAGACGAACACCTGCCAGAAAAAAAACAGTCAAAACCATGATCAAAAATAGCCGGGCTGCTGCCGTATTACACCTACGCATCGCTTGACGGCCAAAAGAAGAATGAATGCTATAACGCAAGCCAACCTCATTGGAGTGAGGATCGCTCTAAAGCAAAATGCTAATTCTATGACAGGATCTTCACAAAAATTACAGTGGATGTTATTACTGTCAAGAGGCACAAGTTACCAAATTATGGTAATGAAAGAGAAGAAATCCTACTCGTAGTTTCAGAACCAATTTGAAGTGGTCGTTGACATTGCCCTGCTAGGCGAAAGCATGCACTCTCGGAGTGCTCTAGTTGACAATGCTCTTAATGAACGTACTTGTACAGATTTGAACATCCGTGCTACTTTCAACTGTGAAAAACGGACATAATTACTGCCCTCAAATCCGAGTTAATCGAGCGGTGGCGTTCACTTCCCGCTGTGAAACGTTATTAATTGCACCGCCCTAATTCTGGAGGTTTTGCCTTCTTGTAGTCCCCAGCAAAAACGATTGCAGTCAACTAGTGAGTACATTAAAAAAAGTTGTTTACTTCTGTATTGAGTTCTGCCGCTTTGATCAAGATACTCTTGCCCAAGTAGCTGCGACTTGCCCTCAGCTTCACTCTTGAGCATTCGAGCTCCAGTCGAGTTTAAGTTCCATGCGTTATGTCCTCTAATTAGACTATATGCAGGCTACATATGACACTGAGAAAGTATGTTTTCACCGATCTTAAGCGTCATTTGCTTTCGATTAACTCCGGAAATTCGATCCAAATTTTTGACTGAACCATTAGCGAAAGTTCTGGGCATGTTAGAGTTAATCGAATTAGATTATGTCGATAGAACCAGGTAAAATAACACACGATTCGTCGCTCTCTGCTAACTACTTTAGGTATTACCTTTCACTATTGATTTCACAGAAAATTAATATAAAAAATCTTCCTCGATGCTAGTCTATTCTCATCCGCAAAGCTGAAAGCTGTTCAGTTCATGTGTAACAAAGAAATGATTTATCCATACTTAGGTATAACTAGGAATATTATACTCTCATATCTGTAGTGTTTCCAGTATTTCCAATATTCTGGGGCACGTGTGTTGCGCGTCTTCTCTACGCCACGATATAAAAAAATACTTAGCAATATCTGGTTTAATGTTCTTTTTCGCGTTCACTGCAGTACTACCAGCCGCTCTTCGATCAGAACAAGTGTGTCACGAGTGGCCCCAATCCCTCAGGTCGCACGGACAGAAAAACAATGTCATTGGGAACGAGTGGCCCCAATCCCTCAGGTCGCACGGACAGAAAAACAATGTCATTGGGAACGAGTGGCCCCAATCCCTCAGGTCGCACGGACAGAAAAACAATGTCATTGGAAAACGAACTACCGACTTCCGAGCTCACGAACAGCTGGTGAAGTAGTGAGGTTTGTCCTCAGCATGATGGGGGGCGATATTCTAACGACAGGGTAGAGCTGTTGAGCCCAAGCGGTGAGAATCGATAGCGCTAGCTGCACCAACCGTGTTGTTACAACCCGTGCTGTACCGACACGTGCCGTATAGGCACTGACCCAACACGTGCTGAACCAACCAGTGCTGTACCGAGTCGTGCTGTGCCGACTCGTGCTGTACCAAGCAGTGCTGTACTGACACATGCCGTACCGACCCGTGCTGTACCGACGAGTGCCATACTGACACGTACCGCAGTGATACGTGCCGCACCGATCTGTGCTGAACCGGTCTGTGCTGAACCGGTCTGTGCTGAACCGACCGTAAGCCGCGCGGCCACAGACGTGCGGTGAGATGCTCAAGCTTACAGTAGTCTTCGCTCTATCGACGGCCAGAGTACAACTACGCTGTGTATTCCTCAGCAGCAAACTTGAATTTGAAAAGGTATAATAATTCTTGTGTAATTTGGTTCAGTATTTTTTTTTTTAAATTCGACCATTAGAGAAGTGGTGTCGATTGGCGTGAGAAATCATATTATGCAAAGCCAAATGGACTTGAATTTTAGAGACTAGTGTTGGTGTCACCACTCTGGCTTGTGTTTACACATATTAGAAGTAAAATAAATCGATTAAGCTTGAGACGAATGTGAAATCTATTTTACTGATCTGAAGTGAGGCTTTCCTTAATTTCTATGGTAATCTACAGTGCCATCCCAGCGCAATGCAACCGTTCGAAACCAACCCTCGTATCTAGAATCCCCGGTAAGTCTATCTTTCTAGGTTTAGCATAGCTGCCGATACTGATCCTCCACGGACGAAGCTCTTCTCAGTTTACCTGGCGGTGATGCTCGCCAAAGGATCTGATATCTTTCAGTCAACAGGAAAATATCCATGCGTGCCATTTTAATACAGCTTCCCCTTCACTATACTGCTGTGGTTATAAAAGAACATTTAGTACAGCGTGCTACTAGAAAAGAATTTCGCTATATGCCGGCCCATGTTGTGTGAGAGTCGAATTTACATGCAGAAAACATGTGCTGGTAGTAGACTCTTAACGCTCTCTACGTAGTAACTATGCTGACTAAAATTCGTGCGGCAGTCAACTCTTTATCCACTTTAGTGGCGATAAGCAATGCATTTTCAACGATTAAGAGCGTTTCAAAACTCCCTATCCCTCGTTGCTGACACTCTGTCGTAAACTGTGCGTATCTACAATATTTCTGAAATGAAAAATAAAAATAAAATACGAATTTATCCGAAAAGTAGACTAGTGCTTAACATTTACCCAATGAAGTACATACATCTGTAGGAGGTACCAAGCTGTATAGAAATTCACTTGATTTTAGTGCGGTAAACGTTTAGAATTTAATCACCAAAATATTTAAATCGTTAAACAACACTGCCACTATGTTCATGACAAACTGCAACAGATTATCATGGGGTCGCTCTCTGAACTGTAAGTGGTATGGCCTGCATGTGTGGCCTCTCATCGATCACACAACTGGATGTGCGTCTCCAATTACACGGAGCAATTCATTATGAATCTAAAATGGCTAGCTGTGCTTCGACTGAAGAACTCACTGCAGCGGTGCTGAACGAGTGCGTCAGGGCAGATAATATTTCTTTCGCGAGATGGAAGACTTTGTTCAGTACCTTAGGTGTGGGAACCACTTTTTCAGCCTAAATGGAGGACGCTAAAGCTATCAAATCAAATCTTTCCTATAAAGGAGCTACTTCCGGAAAAAAATACTTCTTAGCTTTCGCTTTAAAATCATTGTCTTGTAGACAATATTTACATTAACAGAACATACCTTTAAAGAACAGAAATCTACACGTTTATGTACAAAGCGCACAACTTTCATTCAGCTTTCCTTTTTAGAGAAGAAAACCAGTAAGCTTATCTGCGACACGCGGTGTTTTCTCTAAGCTGCTTGAGTTAACTGCAACATGAACCAGCAATGAAAGTTATCATATTTGCCTGGGTAAATTAATAGTTATTACTGTTTTCCCGTTTGCGCTTTACCAATGCTCTAATTGCTTTAAACAATCATCAAAAATTTAAACATATTGCACCTGTTTAAACCAAAAACCTGTATAACTGTTAACCATTTTCCAAAACTACTTAAGCAGTTATGCAAAAAGGTTAAATTGTTAGGGACAAACTTGTAATAACCAATTAAAGAGCTTGGTATCGCATTAGTACTTCAATAAAGAGATCAAATAATATTTTCAACTTTGCAGTCGAACTGAGCATAGAACACTGCGACCCACGCTATTAGTCCAATTTGGTTTTTCTGTAAAACTATTATTTCTTGTTAACATAACTTGACATTACTATAGTATGTCGCAGAGTTATCATACACAATGTTCATAATCCTATTATTTGAGAAACTGTTTGCTTGATGCCATTTAGAAACTTACGTTTATCTAATCCACCCTCTATTTCCTGAACCACGATATTAGTCTCGGGTATCAAAATTAGCTAAAATACGATGAATAAAACACAAATTACTTATCAGTTTATTTATTAATTACTAAATGGTACTTCAAAAATACTTGGAACATATTGCAACAGCAAACAAGGCAAAATAAACCAGAAACAATAAGCTCATATGCATATTAATGTAACGTCCATTATGTATTTTGACCTCAAAAATACGGTCATTAACGGAATCAGTCAATTTCCTAATAGTAGTACCATCGATGGATCTCGCAGCGACTTGTATGGCCTCCCACAATTCTGTTTTTGAAGAAAACTGCTTACCCTCTGTATAAATTTCGTGCTTGATGATAGACCACAGATTTTCAATTGGGTCCAAATCTGGAGAATTTGGTGGCCACACCATCAAATTCTGGTTTTTGAACCCCAAAGAAGCCAGGTATTCTTTTGTAGCTCTGGCTGAATGCGAGGGCGCAGTGTCTTGTATAAAAAACAGTTTTTTTGCGAAGATCCAAGGTCTGGTCGTCAAGCCAAAGAACATGACATTCATCGAGTAGGGCTCAATAATTAGCAGAATTGTTTTAACTCCTTCACGGCCTATTGTGGGGCCTACAAGTTTATCATTCATAATACCAGCCCACAACATAACACCACCACCGCCTTGATGGTGGCGAAAACAATGGTGGAGTTAGCCCTCAAATCTGACCCAACCCTTAGACCATCCGTCTAGGCCATCGAGAGTCGTTCTGGTCTCATCTGTGAATAAAACACACTTCATATCCTGTTTCAAATAAGACCTTGCTTACTCAACTCTGAGATGCATGTGCCTTTGTGTCAATGGAGGCTTTTTTTTCGGGAGATTTCATGTTTGCAATAGTTCCCAAGATTCGGTTTCGCGTAGTTTTTGGCACTTCATCCAGACCAGAGCTTTCAAAAACTGTTTTGCTAGTGCTTCCCGGTTTTTGAAGACTAGACGTTTAATCTTTCTGACATCATGCGTGTTCACAGTTTTTATTTTACCTTTATCAGACCGTGTCTTCCGATTGGAATGATCCCTAAAAAACGTTGAATTATTCTAACATGGCAGCCTAAAATCCTGGCAATAGACGCACATGAGGTCTTTTTGGCCGTTTCTTTGGTAATGGTTTGCTTCTGTTCGTCTGTTAGATCCTTAGCACGTCCCATTTTAAATATTATTTAAATGGACTAATAGCGTGGCTCACAGTAAATCTGCTAAATAAAGGAACGTTCTGCAACCAATCTCTTCAAAATGTAAACAAATATTGCCAGATGAACTAAGCACACAGTTTTGCCCAATGAAAACACAATTCTCGTCAGACAGAAGATTTTCAATGAAAAATCAATTAAAAAATTATTGGACTGATACTGTGGGTCGCAGTGTACAACCTACAGCTGTTAAACTTCTAACAGTTTAAACGTTTTGCATAACTGTTTAAGTAGTGTAGTTCTACAGGTTTGGGTTAATTAAAAGGGAGCAAAATGCTGAAATTTGTGGTGATTGTTTAAAACAATTAGATCATTGGAAGAACAAAACGGGAAAAACAGTATTGTTATTCCCCTAAAATACTGTACGGGGAACCGCAAATATATTCAATATACCATGTTATTGGGAAAATCTCAAATTATCATCTACATTAGTAGCCCATATAGGAATGCATTATTCATTTCAACGTAATTAGTAAGTTATTATAAGGATACGGAAAGTCACTGCGTTTTTATTTAGGGAGAAAAATATCGAAAGTGCTAACGCAAGAGCAATTAACACCTCGCGATATAATTAATTAACGGAGATATTATAGCAATTTATTTGACATGAATCTTAATATGAGTAACGTCTATGTTGATATGAAAACATTCCAGCATATTAAAGACATGCGTGGGTTGTCATCTACCCGTTTGAACTTTTGTTGTCGCAACCAGTGATATTACTCGTACGGCTGCACCTCAGCATATCGGCGACAGAATCAGCCTTTCAGCACCTTCTGATCACGATCCCAACCGAGTTTACAATGCATAACTTTTAAAGACTGGGATATCATCATGATCCGTTGCCATCTCCGTATACGTCCATTATGCGCTTGTGAAGATCATTAGATAACTCTTTGATTCAAGCATTTCTAAATTATCGTAAACGAAATAAACTGTTGCTTTACATGTTCACAGTGGAGGTGAGCAAATTCAGTTGCGCCTGACCCGCGTAGAGCGCCTATTAAGCCCGGTGCCCACGTAATAATTTTCGTTGCCAGGCACGCAGCCTAGAAGTTACCCAACTAATCCGTTTCTGTAGCCGCGACACGGCTTCAGCTTGCACAAAGTTTAAATGCATAAAATTTGTCAAAATCTCAGTCTCCGCTGCCCTTTTTACACCAAAGCAGTGGCAAAGTGAACTTCCAACAATCGCTCGTAATTAGGAGCAGTGAAAGTCCACAAATATTGTTATTTTAGAATGATCAGTGCACGATGTTCACAGACATCATGCATAAGTCACGGCCACTACTAGGCAGTCGGATTAGTTGAGTTGGCTCTAGGCTGCTAGCGACAGAAACAGATTTACGTGGGCACCGGGCTTTTCATAAGTTGTTTAAATACTTGTGGAATCCAATAAATTCCTAATGCCATGAGGTTTGATTGTAACGTGTTAAATGCTTTGAAGTCACCATTTGTATAGATGGCAAGGTCGACTATCTTCCGCCGCGTAACTAATTTCTTTTCCTTACCTTCTTTGCTAATCAACAGAACAGTACACGTATCTATTTTCTGTTCACCCAAATTATAGGAGGTAAATTTTATTGGGAAGTAATGCTATAAAGCATAGAAAGTAAAGAGAATATCTGGTATTAAAAGCAAGAGAGTATGCCTTACAATTACACCATAGGTGACGGCGAAGGTCTCGGCCAACATGATGCACCTCAGGGTCCGCGACTACAGGGGCTCCTTGTGCTGTCAGGCGGGGTTCACATTTCGTTGAAGTAACAACTGGCCCACAGTGTACAGTAGGTGCATCAAAGGCAGAGAAGGGGAGCGGGATGTCGTCTCGTTACCACGGGCTTCAGTCAGTTGCAGGGCAGTAAGAGAGTTTTTCATTATACAAGCATCAAGGTTAATGCTGCAAGCCACCGAATGCTATAGCATTGAGGATACGCCCATTACATATTACGATACGATACGGTATAGATGTAAGGCAACTGTGAGGTACATAATTGTACAGAGATAACATGTCCGCTGAGCTGCGCGTCTAAAGTACAACTTTTAGCCAAAGAGACGTTGCCCGATAAGGTTAGTATGCAATTGCCAGACCGTGAAATGTTACCAGGTACTTTCAAATCAATCTAGAATACCTTTCTTTGTCAAGTAATGGCATCTACACACAGGAAATGATGTGATCCTCTTTAGTCTTGATAGGGTAAAATGTAAGCGAACTCATGCCTATATATACCTTTTGAAAGGTAAATAGAAACATAACGTTTCCTTGTTCAGGGCAGTCAAACTGTAAAAAAATATCAAAATTCTATATATTACGTTCGGAAATACTGTACTGCAGGGTACGTAACCAAATTCGATTCGGTAATGAACGTAATACAGTAATGTTTTAGATTAGGGAATATCGTAGAAATTTATTGAACACATTGTAATGTTTGGTCCCAGAGATTGTAGTCAAAATATTGTCGATAACGTGAGGCATTATTTTGCTTATGATATAGCAGACGGTCAAGAGCATTTGTACATAATTTGAGATGATATTTTACAAGTGAGACGCTTTTTTAAATGCTACTGCCAGCTTAACGTAACATATGAGATGAGCGATCTCGGCTTCATGCCAGCTGAGCAGCGATATCCTTCGTTTCTTCCGCTGGAATGGACAAAAATCGGCTGCTTTTCGGTCGTAGGCAGTCAGTCAACATCAAAATATTAATTTCCGCTCAGCATCATCGATACGTTGTTATATAGCTACCCCGAAAGTTTTAGCTCAGTAAAAGCAGGTACGTCGCTGAATGAAACCAAGTTGAAAGACTATGTGAGGCAACGAAATTTTCCTCGAGAAGAAACCAAGCATCAAGGTACATGAAAGTGAGAAGCTTCAGATATCTTCAGGGCTACAATCTCAACGTTGGCGATGAAAATATAGTACGATCAAATCTAAGGTGACCGTACATTTTGAAATAGTCTCCAGCAAGACCTAAAATATTTGTCTATCTGTTTTCTCGAGCGTGACTGAAAATGGACAGACAAACAAATACGTAAGCTAGAGCACTCTGAGAGCACGCACCTTCCCCAACCCCAAGTAGGGCACAGTTACCAAAAAATTTAACTTGGTCCTGAAACAAGGAGTTTTATCATCACCGTAAGTTGGTCATTTGCGCCTCCTGACAGTAACTTCTTGTAATAATTTCGAATACCCCTCAGTAACATTTTGAATTTTGATCACACAAACACAATGACGAGCATGGAGTCAAACACATAAAGGGACGAAGCTAATTTTAATAAAAATTTCCGAAAGCTCCAAGCTCTTTCAACATAGAATTGGACTCCAGCAGTTCTCATTTACGAAGTATTGGCATTCATAGAGGATATATTTTAGTGTGTTAGCACATTCGCAGGCCTACAGGTTACTGAGGGCAAAGTTTATAACAAGTTGTGGCAAACACCAGCCTGTCTACACTAGGCATGTGGCGAACACCAGTTTGGCTACACTAGACATGTGCCGAACACCAGTCTGGCTACACTAGTCATGTGCCGAACGCCATTCTGGCTGCACTAGACATGTGCCGAACACCAGTCTGGCTACACTACACATGTGGCGAACACCAGCCTGGCTACACTAGACATTGCCGAACACCAGTCTGGCTACACTAGACATGTGCCGAACACCAGTTTGGCTACACTAGACATGTCACCCATACCAGTCGGCTACATTAGACATGTTGCATGCACATGGTGAACACCAGTCTGTCTACATTAGACATCAGGCATGTACGTGGTGAGATAAGTCTTCTACCATAGCGTACTCGCTAGCATGGACGCTGCGATCGGCCTGTACTATGTAGCTAGCGCAGCTCTACTCATGCTACGGAAAGCCAGAATCGAATTAATTGAATTCATCGAAATAATCGACATCAGCATTTTGTCGCTGGCAGGGGTACCGGAACCTGCTACTGGCGACAGGGACAACTTTGTGGCAGATGGAGAGACGAAAAAGCAAATGAAAGTTAGAATCTCGCAGAATCAAGGTATTTCTTTCAGATCTGGGCAGGGATTTACTAAATTCAACAGCATTTTCTTTTTGTCATTTACTTGACTCTGGCCCTCAAATAATCGTTGAGGACCGCGATATTTTGTCATCCTGCCAGCAATTTGACTTGGAAATTTTGCAATCTATTTTTATTCTTGAGTAAACCCCAACCCTAAATGATCATGGTTCTTCTACTGAGCTTTTTATTTTAAGCAATAGATTTGTAAGGATAATATTATTTGACATGCAGGATACTTCTAAGATGTTCTTCATTGGCCAAATTTCAGGATCATGGGCCGGATGCTCAAACGCCTTGTAAAGTTAGAAGCACCGTAACTGTACACTTGTAGGCACGAGTCCAGTCAACCATGTAACGGCTGAAGTTTTACATTTTTACTCTTCAATTGAGCATCTTAGTCTGTCTATTATTTAGGTGTGCATCGCTTGGAGGTTCAAACCACTTAGATCAAAACTTTGCGAAAATTAGAGTTAGAAAGTAACAAAACCTGAGCCGCGATATCGGTACTTCTTCAAAGAACTGTACAGTTTACGTTACCGTAATTATACAAGGCTTTTGTGCATCCGGTTCCTGGCAGTACTATATAATAACTACACCACGCTGAGAGTGCATAACTCCGTCAAGCTCGACAACAGCAACGAAAAATTCAATCTGGCTCTGAAACCATGATGTTCTTTGAATCAACTCCACAATTTAATCATTTGTGCCTTTGAATAATAATACCAGTTTATACAATTTTTTTTGAAGATTCGTTCATAAATTTTTCAGTTATGCTGCTAAGAAACATTATGAAAACATGAATCAAACATACAATCGACCCAACCGATCTACACCAAAATTTAATTATTCATGTCTTTCAATATTACTAACAACTCCTATAAATTTCATGAAGATCCATTCATTATTTTTTTGTTATTGTACTAACAAGCATAACATTAAAAACAGTGATAAACGAGCGAACGAACAAATGGATCATTACAAAACTTTGGTCATTTACTCTTAGTAATATACCTAACAATTCGTGAAAATTTCATTAAAATTCGTTCTTAACCTCTTGAGTTAGGGCATCGAGAAAAATGAGACAGACAAACAAGCAAACAGATACACGGATCTTCAACAAAAGTTAATCATCTGTTTCTCCTAACGTACCTGACGATTCTTGTAAATTTCGTCAAAATCCGCCCATAACGTTTTTAGTTATCATGGTAACAGACAGACAGATAGAATAACAGACTAAGAAACAGACAAATCCGACGAAAACATAACCTCCTTGGCGGAGGTAACTAAAGTGCCCGCGCTGTCATAAATGATAGCGAAGTATTTGTGATGACCCGTCTTCATTGATCAAAAATTTCTTATTAACTCCCTTATGTAGGATGAACTGCAGCTGCCAGCTTGCATTGTGGAATAGAGCAGATTAGCATGCTAGGCAGAAGTACGCCAAGCTGTAATTCGGTGATATGCTGATTAACAATTTTTTTGCCCGCTGTCGATATTGCTCCTAACAATGACGAGTTCTGTATCCTGCATATTCAATGGTGTCTTATAACTCGGAAGTTTTCTTCCTCAATTGAATTTTTTTTTTGCTGAAAGAAGAAGCCAAATGGGAGTAAATTGTTTGCTAACAAGAAATCCTGTTCTTTACCCGCTGCTGACCGCTGAAGAATTTGCTTCGATGATTATACAATCAATAAGAACATCACTGTAACCTCATGGTAGGTGAAGTTTGAATGAGGTTCAAGGTTAATAAGAACCTTTGCTATCGCAGCGATTCTACGCCGCATGATGCAAAAGGTCAAATATTTTGTTTCAGCATTTCTGTCGGTAGCTCATGAGTGACGCGACCTCACGTGAGTAAGTACTGATTATCAAATTTAAAAAGCACGCACATCTCGAACCCTACACTGCTCGGCTGAACGAATGCGCTCAGCCGTACGGCATCGGGCAGGAGACGAAAAATGAAAAGAGAAGAATGAAGAAGAAAAAAACGCCCGTGTGGACGGTCTCTTCTGTGGCCCTCCACACGGACGAAGGTAGGAGTCCTACGGAATAGGTCGGTCCCCTCGATCAGCAGCCCACCTCGCGGAACAGAAAGGAAAACATAGATTACCTACTTAACCTAACAAACTAACCTTCTCAGCAGGAACTGCCGTCAGCTGTAACATCACTGCAGAGAAGGCCCTTGGGCTCATGAGGTCCATATATACTGTGGCAGGGAAAGGGCTCGCCAGAATATACCCCTGACGGCGAAGTTTGGATGAAGGAAACCTTAGAAGAGAGCACAAATCACGATGTAAGAGAGTGCTCAGAGTTACCAGTTACCCTCCGTGGCGGTCGGTTGTGATGTGTACGGTGCTCCGCTAGAGTAGATAAAATCAGAAAGCTATAGATTTTTCTCTAAAGCAATAAACTAATTAAGTGTTAAGCAGTGTGCCAGCCGGGCCGTGTGACCAGCGGGACCAGTGACCACAACATAGCTCGCTCAATAAGGGAGGCCTAGACGTCAGTTATGGCAGGCAATAAAGAAGGGCGCAATAAAACACAGTTCAAGCCAGTGATTCTAAACTCAACTGATGATTT
>LQNS02278091.1:7254387-7272379 GCA_001587735.2 Parhyale hawaiensis | reverse complement strand
CAAATTTTGTAATATTCCGTTTGTTCGCTCGTTTGTTACTGTTTTTAATTTGAACAAATTGCAGATATGCCACTTCTCTATTTTCGGTAATTCTGATGGAAATATCAATGGAATTTAAATGTAGGTGTGTTTAGAATGATACTTAGAGGGGCGGAAAACAAAAAAAAAAGAGGAAATTTAATTAGAGGAAATTTAATTGTATTCGGCGATACGCATATCATGATGCTTCGCTCTACCTGGCACTGCCACCATCTTGTCTCCAAGGTTGGAGATTGGCCTTTTTAATGCTCGGTTAGGTTAGGCTAGGTATTTTCAGTATTTCTGGTGGAAAATGCCATCGAATTTGACTGCAGGCGTGTTACCTTACCTTACCTTGAGTTACCTTGAGGGTCTTCGGAAGAAGTCCAGGTGACGTTGTTCACGTCACCCCACGTGTGTGGAGTCACTCGATCTGCTGGGTGTCTTCTGTGGTGCCTCAGTTCGCGACCAAAGAGAGAGCCAGCAGCGAATTATCTCCACAGTGCACGTAACCGCTGACCGCTGGTCTATCTGGTATTCTTCTTAAATGAGAATCCAACAAATTTTTTAACTCTACAATTTTGATATCAGTGGCGTTTCGAATATGCCGAGGCATTTTGTTAAACAATCTTGCTCCCCGTAAAGCGAAGCTATTAGAATATTTTGTGGCCACGGCTTTTCCACCATCTCTGCTTGGGATACGGATGTCACAGGTCCTTCCTGTTCTTTCCGAGTGTCTGGCGACAATCCGCTCATTCACATTCACAGTGATACGTTCCAGATTTTTCCAAACATAGTTATATGATTGTAAATAGTTCGAATCTGCGCTGTATTGAATACAAGTGGAGAGAGCTGAGTCGCTTGTGGTAATCGTACTCCTGCACGATACTTAGAGGAGCGGAAACTAACCTATACTTGTTAGGTTTTTTTAGGTTGGCTTAGTTTCCGCTCCTCTAAATAGCATTCTAAACACGTCTACATTCAAATTCAACAGAAATTTCCACCAGAAATACCGAAATTAGAGAAGTGGCACTTGTGCAATTTCACCTTTGATTTCATGCTTGTTAGCACAATAACTCAAAATTGTTAATGGAGCTTTATGAAATTTATAGGAGTTTTTAGCAATATTAAAATACATAAATGATTAAATTTTGGCGCAGATCAGTTGGTTCGATTGTATGTGTGACTTGTGTTTGTCATAATGCTTGTAAGCAGCATAGCTGAAAAAGTTGAGAGCGGATCTTCAAGAAAATTACTGAAGCTGTTAACATTATTGAAGGGCATATTATATGTTTAGATTTTGGTGTTGATACATAGAAAATAATGGTCCTAGAACCAATTTTAATTTTTCATAACCGTTGCCTTGCTTGGCGGAGGTATGCGCTCTCAGAGTGCTCTAGTTCTCTATATTATCCTAATTATTATTTATGTCGTGTCTGCTCTTAACGAAATAGGCGGAATATGGGCCAGGTTGCAGATTTTGTAATTAATTACAAGTAGAGTGTAGTTTTTGAAACAAGCATGGCGTCTTTGGTTGATTTACAAAATCATTGACCTTCCTCGTGCTTTTAGATTAGATTGTATAGCTGGAAGAAGACGGACTAACAGGCCCATTCCCAGAGAGCAGCCGGAACTTACGCTCCGGCGCTTTCTGTGCAACTGCCATCACGTCCGTATCATTCAGGCATCTGAGGAAGAAAAGAGGAAAAAGAAGAGAATAAACTCAGCCTAGGAGTTGATCATGCAAACACAATTATTGCTGCAGCCCCGCGGCTAAGCTAGTGGCACTTGAAAAAATTGCGGTGGCGCTTGAAGCACTGGCCGGTACGAGTTTGTAACTCCAGGAAGAGGACTTCATGGCTGTGGAGGGCGTTGCTCTCAATGTGTGTTAGGACGATTTATAAATGTGTTCACTGTCTCTGCACCGAGCATTTCGGAGGGGAGTCTATTCCAAATATTCATTCTCAAAAACTGGAAAGCTGTTGACTAAGAGTAGTGAATATTTTGATATTCATCTTGTTTCACAGGCGAACGTTAATGTTCTGTCAAAAGGTCCCGTTATAAGCACGTCATTAAAGCCATTCAAGTACTTGGATGTTTCTCACAGTTACCTTCTGCTCTCTGAGTCACACTTTCTGTAGGTGACACTCGTATGGCTTGTTCATCAGCTGATGTATGAATTTGATTGTTCTTCCGCTGGATTCGTTGCAAGCTTTCATCAAATTCTTATTACAACGCAGCTTGTATATTTGCAGTTTTTTAGCGCTCTCATGAAGTCTGATTTTTATTACTTCAATGATTTAAAACTAGTGTAGATGATCAACGAAGCACAGGGGAAGGAAGTTTTCAAAGTGCAACAGACGCAGCGATTAATTTTCCGCTTAGGGCGTAGAAATTTCGAGTCTCTGAAGAACTATCATTTTGTATACAGAACACGTGACGGTAATTTAAATGTAGGGATGATTAAGTGCTAGCTTAGGAAGACTCGTTTATTTCCTACGTAGTCTAGGAGAGAAAAACAGTGGACTGCTCCGATGAACTAAAACAGAGAGTACTCATCTCCCGTCCCATTATAATTTGAGTTAGCCGTTGTAACGTATTCTGCATAAGCATAGCCTAATATTTAACAAATGCGTGATTAATGACGAACTACCATCTCGAATTCTTTACTATTATTTATGATGGAGCTGGTGCTTTAGATTTGACATTATTTTGCTTGCATACCGTCCGCCCATCCAGCCATTTACACGTCACTCTTTCTGGACATTACAGATTCCGTAATAGGGGAGTAGTAGCGTATTCATTAAACGATCTGTGGGTGTGAATATCAGGGGAATAAAGTTAAAAATAAAGCTGCTGCTTCTCGCACATTATAGGTAAAAAATTTACCGTTTGAATTGGAACATACTGTATTATCACACTTAGTATGCATGAAATAAGCCAGATATATTATCGAAAAGAAACGGTTTACTTCTGTTGAAATCTCATAGGTTCCAGCCACATGTACGGTGAGTCTCTTCCAGCCTCTCAATTGTCGCACGAGATTATCGAAGTTTCACAGGCTAGATCTATCTTTAAATAGCTGGAACTCCGTCAACGATATGATGTAAGCAAAACGGTGACGACTTCGACCCAAATTTTCACGACCTCCAAATTTTGACGACCCAAGTTTTTACGGTGATGATTTCGACCCAAATTTTCACGAGAGAAGAGTTCTATCGATGTTCATTCGTTTGTTGCGAAAAACCAGTTTCCACTACATGGAAACTGGAAACATGAGAAGCAGAAACTCAGGTAAGGTAAAACTAGTAACCTCAAATCTGATCTGCTTAACAATAAGTGGTATGCACTGATAATATTGGTGAGCGTAGTATTTCTCGCTTGGATAAATCACATTAAACAGCAAACATAACTGACTACTCAGAAAGTCCAGTGGGTTTCACCGTGGAATATGTGAGGAAAGACCTAGAGAAATAAGAAAAATTCGTAAGATGCTTGAAGCAACCGTGCATTTACGGAACTACGCATCACAAAAACTGAGCTACTGTGATTGAAGACCCACACATCCAGGCGATGGAATTTTAAGTGAGAATTTCCAAGAAACAAAATAATTCCCAATCCTTTGTTGGTAAGATCAATGCATTTCATGGATGCCAATTTCCGCAAGAAGCCTTCACTGAAATAATTAACGAGGTATTTGCGAATGATTTTGCCACAGCTGTAGACTATTTCTAGATTAAACTGTGAATGCTTTGCAGCAGAGACGTTCCCAATAGCCACACATATTAATTTGGCGAACAAACATAGATATATGAATAGTTCAAGTCTCCGTTTCCATTAAAAAGTCGATCTAACGGAGGAAAAAAGGGACATGCAATATATGTCCACAGAAACGTGGAACCCATGCACGTACGTGTTCCGACAATGGATCAAGCCGCATGAGTAAAACATAATCAAGCATCGTCACTAAAAGTAGTATGAGAGTGCAAAAAAGTAAAGTGGATACGAAGAAAAGGCGTCCCGAAGGCTAGACCTACAATAGTGTTTTTTGCCTCGGGTATTAATTTTTCACTTTCGATATATCTTGTTCTGCGTTGACCTCTTCAGATCTCTACGCACGGCTGGTACAGTAAATGTATGCAAATACGAAATACATTGTCAAATGTAATTAAATGGTAAATATATTATGAAACCTATTTAGATACTCCTTAGTAATTAACTCACTTGTATCTAAATACATTAGTGAAATTCATTGCCTGTTCTGAAACACAAAATGTATCAATCCAATCATATTTATTGATTTATAACATGACTATACCCGACTTTATGGCTCATATTCTGAAAAGTTGTAAGCTTTTACACTGTAAACTTGATAGAAGATGCAAAATAATCCGAAACGCTTTCACCTTGGCACCTTTTTATTATTATTAAATAACACTAGACTCTTGACGTGGGATTGGAGAAAGTCCATGAGCTGGACAAACCCCCACGCAACCAGCACAGCGAGCGAAAAAAAAAAGAAAGAGAAGATCCGAGATCAAAGATAGCTCAGTGTACAGATCGTTTAAAGCTGCCAATACCTGCACCAGCAATGACAGAGCCAACAAGACCATTCCAAACATCCACACATGATGGAAAAACCGAACGAGAATACTGGCCCGTATGGCATCGTACCTGTTTCAAGCAAACTTATGAAGAGCACCTGTACTCCGAGTATACGTCACCCGAATAAATGGCTCCGGAAGAAAATCAGGCAGCCGATGATTAGGGCAGCTACATATTTTATACAGAAAGTAGACCCCACCAACTCTGCGACGATGCGCCGGATCAGAAGGCACAACACCATCCAGATGACAAGCGGCAGCAGAATCCCAGACTACGGGGCAATATTCCAGAAGAGGGAGGACTTGGCAATATAAGCATCAACGAGTCAAATCTACCGAGCCAAACACCCTCCAAGCACGTCTCATAAGAGCAATATTTTGCGATGCTCGTGAGGCAACCGAACGAATGTGAAGCTCAAACGTCAACTTTGGAACAAAATTGACACCCAAGATTACCAATTCATCAACCACAAGAAGTGACACACCATCCAGTATGAATGCGGGGAAATGAGGTTTCACTGTACGAGACGTAGACACGAGCATGCTCTTAGTCTTGCCCGCATTTAGCCTCATCCCCCACCTCGAACACCAGGAATCAGTCACTTCCAAATCACGCTAACGGATTCTGAAACCTCCAACCTATCACTGGGCTTATCACAAACAGCCAGAAAAGTAACATCATCAGCGTAACCAACGAGTGAATAATTAACTAGAGGCATAGAATGACAACTGCTCCAGCTTTGTGGTTATATTAGAGATATGGAACGTTAATTATCCACTTGAAGGAATTATAAGCACAAGCAAAGAATTATGTAATGGTATCATTGTGTATTATTTCATACTTCTAATTGAACAATTTCTCAATAATGTGGCTCACCCTAAGAGGCTCACGAACAGACCTCCTAACGCCTTTGCAGGTCACCCCCAGTGTTGCAACTGTGCCGCTACAGTTAAGTTCAAAAACTAGTGCCCTAGTTTCGTTAAGATGATTATGAATAATCTGTTAGGAGAGCAGTCTTTGAGACTAATCTTATATCTCAACAGCAACAATAATAAGCCTATATGAACTGGTTGCGTCCCTCTCCTACAAAACAAGGCAAGCAGTAAATATAGTTAGGCTTCTCTTGCTGCACGTAGAGTAACGTTGGCAAGTGCGTAGAGTTAGGCCGTAACTCACACTTTATTTGCAACTATTTTATTCTAAACGATGTGTCTCTTTGTGTTACAGGATGGCACATTCTGTGACTACGTTGACAGTTTTGTCGCTACTGCAATTATGGCCACAAATCTTTGGACAAGCCTGTGATCCCCAAAACCACCGCACCTACTACATCGAAAACGATATCGTGCAGAATCTTCTCATCAAAGCAGCAGCAGGTGTGGATCCAGTCAGATCCAACCCACTGGCGGCCACCGATCCAGGCATCAAGAAACAAATATTTGACCCGGTGTATTATGATGGTCCTGATAACGTGGTACTACATGATTTTGTTGACATACCTCGGGAAGAGTTGCGTTGTAGTGGCACAGTATCTACTGAAGCAAATACCCAGCGAGCAGAAAACTACCAGGCGTACCACAAACAACGAGCGAGTTCTGTTGAGGTCGCTGCCAGCGTGGGCGTCTCTGCCTGGGTGGTAAATTTTGATGCCTCGGTGGGTTACGCAAATTCTGAATCAGAGGAACAGAAGAAAATTCAACAGTTCTTCAAAGAAACCAATGGTGAAGTTGTGAAAAAAAGCACCAGGTGTCTCACTAACAGGTTATCTATCAGTTCCTCGCAGAAGCCTGTATTTACTGCTCCCTTTTTGAACAAGCTGAGAGCTCTAAATGAAGCTGCACAAAATCCGCGAGCTGAGAGGAGTAAAAGTGAATTTTTGCAGTTCATAAATGAATTTGGAACTCACTATCAGACGTCTGCTGATTTTGGATCCACCTTCATTTTCGAAAAATTCTTCACTAGCAAAGCAACGAGTGAACATACGAAACAGCTGCGCAACAAATGCGCAGAAGAAGAATTTAGCGCAGCCGTTTCTCTTGGATCTTCTTTTGCCCAAGCTTCGGTCTCATCCGCCGCTGCATCGCGAGCGTGTTCCACTTCCAATACTGAGAGCAGCGTCTTGTCCAAACTGGGCCTGAGTTCTGAGAAATTCATCTCACTCGGGGCCCCGCCAGCTGCTGATGCGATCGAATGGGCGCGACAAGCTCGACTGAGCCCAGTCGCAATCCGCTACACACTGAGACCCATAGCGTTCCTTTTCAAAGAAGATTGGTTCACCTCATTGACCGTCGACAAGAATGATCCCAGCGCTACACTAAACGGGACAGCTTTGTATGAGTACTTCGAGTACTATGCCAGTCAGCACTGCGAACTGTCCCTCGGGAAAGAATGTGCCGTGCCCACTGGCTGCGGATACACCAGCAGTTGCTCGCCAGGACAGCAGTGTGTGGACAATGACAGTGAGGCTGGATTCTCCTGCACTTACCCCTGTGACAACGTGACCGCTGCGTGTGGTAGCGACCAGTTTTTCTGCCGGCAAAACCTAGAGAGCCGAAGAGGCTACGATTGTCTCAACCATTCTCCAGGTGAGGACTCTACTGTATCTTTACTTACTGCGAAAACTGATGTTGGTATTGAGATCATTGTGCAGAGTTATATAAATTAGTCAGTGGTAAAACTGGTCAATCCCACGTTTACTTCAATGTAAACGAATAAAGTTGAGTAACAATTCAATTTCAAGTTAGAAAATGCACGAAAGTTAAAACAAATTTGCAGTAAAGCATAAAGACGTTGATTTTTGTTTCAAGTAATTAAGGCAAGTATCTTTCCCAGTCCTGAGACTGGGCCAAGGCCCAGTTCAGCACACATTTTAACCGCTAGACATTGGGTCCTATAGTAGATAATCAATTAACAATGCAGGGAGCTCTGATGGGTGTGGGGCCCTTGAGTCGTCCCGTTAGGTAGAGCGGCTCGGAGGACGGGCGAGCGCTGGTCCAGATACTCAGATTGTATTGGTCGCACTTGTGAAATGTGAATTCCGATCACAAATTGTGTATTGACGCAATAGCCATGATCAGTATTCTAATAGCTACACTGTCCGGGATATGAGGTTGTTCAACAAAATGCCCCGTCACATTCAAAACGCCACCGGTACAGAAATTTTGAAACTTAAAATAGTTATTGGACGAAGGCTCACTAAAAGGGCCAGACAAACCAGTTGTGGGCGGCCACTTGCAGTGTGGCAATAACTCGCTGCTATTACCCTCGTGAGCCACGGAATGCAGCATCACTTCTGTGCGATAAGGGCGGCGTGAATAACGTCACCTGGACCTCGTCTAAAGAATCATCAAGACATCAATGTAAGATATTAGGTAACACCAGCAGTGTAGAGTGTGGGAAGCTCTGTTATGTGGGGTCCTAGGACATGTGGGACGAAGCACAAAGATAGCGAATATTATCAAAAGTATGGATGTGAATACGAGAGGAAAATACAAGCTAGGGGACATAGAGACAGACTGGGTTAAAAGCAAGAGGGGTGTGCGCCAGGGATGTGTGCTGTCACCAACTCTGTTCAGCCTATATACTGAGGAATTGGTTGGTAGGTTGAGGAGGAGGGTATTGGGAGTGAATATCGGTGATGACCAGCTACTGTGTTTGCTCTTGTATGCTGATGATGCAGTGCTACTGAGTGAAAGTGGAGAAGAATTCCAACAGATGCTTGATACTGTGAGTGGTTATGGTAGGGATTTTCATGTTAAATTTAGTGCTGAAAAGAGCAAAGTACTAGTAGTAAACTCAGTAGCAGATGATGAAAATAGGGTATGTCAGCTTGTGGGCCAGGACATAGGGCGTACGAGTGTGATGTATGGTATGGATGTTGTGACATGGAATGAGAGTGAAATCAGCAAGCTAGAAGTGATACAAACAAAGGTTGCTAGGGCAGCTCTCAGTGCACCAAGGTGGAGAGCAACAGAGGCACTCAGAGGGGATATAAGATGGAGCACATTAATTTTAAGGAACGCATGATGATGGGTATACTGAACTACAAAGTACGACTGGAACGTATGGATAGTGGAAGGTGGGCTAGGAAAGTGCACCTGTGGAATGTCCGCAAGAGCAAATGGGAAAGAGCGTGTAGACGTACATTTGATGTTTGTGGCCTGCACATTAGGTGGGCACAGCAAGTACCTGGACTGGCTAGAGATGAATGGCGAGTGCTTGTGGAAGTAGGGGAAGGTCTGGATTGGAGTGTGCTGCAGTGGAGGAAAGAAGTTGATAAGCGAGTGCAGACATACGGACTAGATAAATGACGAGGAGGTATGGAAGAAAAGTCAACTCTAGTATGGTACAGGAATAAAGAATGTCTTAAGTATGAATTTTGATATGACGGAAGTAGAGGTGGCGACCTGCTGTTCCAAGCACGGTCTCAGGCTCTCAGTGTGAACGCTCGCACATATCGGTGGAATGAAATAGGAAGTCGTGTGTGCCAAATGTGTGACTAGGGTGAGGATGATAGTGTAGAACATATAATTTTGGAGTCACAGCATATTCACAAGAACGAGAAGTGATGATGCAAGTGGTCCTGGAAGAGTGGGGTGCACAAGAAGCTGTGGTGTACGAGAGAACGGGCCTGGAATGGTTGACTCGAATGCTTGGATGTGATGGAGCAGCAAGTGTGAGGAAGATTGAGTGTGTCAAAGAGTACCTGGCATGGGTGTGGGGTAAGAGAGAGGTGGCTATTGAGGGTAGATGAGTTTAACACTGCTTAGGGAGTCCCTGACTTATTAGGGCTCTGCAGTGTAGCACTCTTTAAGGAGTTTCCTAACTTATCTGGGCTCCACAGTGTGGCACTGTTTACGAAGTTCCTGGCTTACTAGGGCTCCGCAGTGAGAGCTAGCATGGTTTAGGTATTTGCAGTCTAGTTTATTGTGTAGGGATTTATTGGTATCTATAACTGGTGTGGATGCCTCCATGGTCTGGCTGTCTTGCACTTAGGGTGTCTGGGCCTGGGGAGATGCAGAGTTGAGGTTGCAGTATCTTGTATAGTTGAGTGACCCGAGCAGCTTCTGCTCCCGTGTGTTTGCTGTGACCGGCCACCCTGCGGTGGCAAAACATGGATTACTTATTGTTGACCAGCCACTATGTGGTGGCAAAACTTGTGTTATTAAAGGCTATGCAGGTATATCAATTCAAAGATATGATGTTGCGGGTTGCCCATGCCCCGTTGCACATCACCCTGCTACTGGAACTGTAACTAACGTACAAGAAACGACCATGGGCCACAAGACGTCTCATGCTTATTCTCCGGAGTGTACGACAGCTTGGGCATTCCACGTGTTTTTATATCGTCCTTTAAACTACAGATTTACCTTAAACTGGGCCTTCTGTTTGTTTCTTATCCTTGAGAAATTGCCCAAAGCCAAGGCCAGCCAGGCGCTTCTTCTGCTGGCAGTACTCGTGAATGAATTTATTGTCTTTCAACAGGAGTATACCCCGGTTGAACTGCATGTTAGGAAGAACACAAAGCTATCAGTACGGCTGTAAACTGTCACATGAGCATGAGTATAGCATAGCTGAGGATTATGTTCGGGGAGAGGGGCGGCACAAATTTGTCAGCACGCCTGTAAATCGTTTCGAATTACGACCTTGAAATTTTTCAGGTTTGTCATTCAGAGAGAAAGAGTAAACCGCTTAACATCATCTACCATCCCTATGAATACCTGTATCCAGTATCCGCATAGAGATAATTTAAGTAGCTATCATAACTCAGCTGAAGCGATTGGCATGCTGCCCTGCAGTAACCGCAGACGGTAGCTGCTTCCCTTTATATTGTGACTGGAATAGTAAGTTGAACCTTCTCTGGCCTTCCATGCAGATTGCCGTAAGCCTGACGGAAGCTTCGCAGCCGTGGGCCAAATCTACCAGGATATCGTCTGCAGCGATATCAGGATCACTTGCACCGCTACGGGACCCAAGGCCGCCTGTAAGTATTTGTTTACTCACATGACCAAGGTGTAGCGTTACCTTTGTGTGTAGCTTACTCCCTCTGCCCACGGTGGCAGGATGTCAGAGTGCTGTGCTTGCTCGCTGTGGTGCCCAAGGCCGCCTCCCGGCCACCACGTTGTTTTTTTTCTGTTTGAATGACCGAGTCAGCGCTTCTGACATGCAACCTTCACTGCGGAACACTGACTCTCACTCGAAATGGTAATGTCAGTTGTTACTTGAACTAGTCGTCTCTGGCTCCTTAACTCTGACAGTCTACTATTGACTGAAGACGTGCACTTTTCAGATGGTTTCTTAACTGAGCAAGAACCAGAGCATGTAAACTCCCTGGTCGGCAAGTACGGTCAACTTATTTTTATCGTTACCTCACCATCACTTTGCTATTTCGTATTTAATTGGCATCCATCAAGACCGAGAAAAATTTGAATTACATCACAGCTTGTACCGGTTTATTATTATATACCAATGTAACTTTTTGCTTGCAACTGCAAGATATGAGCAAAGATAAGTTTCAATAAACAAAAAGGATTGGTGACTCTTTACTCTCTTTGCTAATCAATTAGATTCGTAACTCGAGTTCGAGCCACAGCAATGAAACTGAACCAGAACCTGAGAAATATCGAAAATTTTATAACATTCGCTCAACCGCAGAGGCGCTCCATTACTTGCTCAAATGTGTAGGATCGCCGTCGCTGCCCTGAAGTCAGACTGATGAGTGAAGGGCTGGCGACCCTCCGCTGCGAAACAAAAGTATATTGGAGTCTAAGGCAACGAACTTACAACGGTGGCAGTAATGAAGACGGTTTTGGCGGTGGACGTGGTGCCTGCGGCGAACAGAACCAATTCAACGTCTCCTAACCTTTTCTAGTTTTTGAACGTACCTCGTCTCACACTGCTCTAAACTAACATACCTCGCTTGACTCAACATACTTAAGAGTCATCGCCTGAATCGTCATCAAAACAGCCGCCGTTGTGAGTAGGGTACCTAAAGTGTGGGACAACTGAGCGCAACGGCCCCCACTGCTCTCGAGCGCCGACTGAGCGCAACGGCTTCCCCGCCGCCGGATGCTAATGACTGAGAGCAAGGGCCTCCCTGCCGCTGTAGAGCACCGACTGAGCGCAACGGCTTCCCCACCGCTCTAGAGCGCCGGCTGCTGACGACTGAGCGCAACGGGCTCCCCACCGCTGTTGAGCGCAGGCTGCTGACGACTGAGCGCAACGACCACCACGCCGCTCTAGAGCGCCGCCGAATGTTAATGACTGAGAGCAACGACCTCTCACCGCTGTAGAGCGCCGACTGCTGACGACTGAGCGCAACGGCCTTCCCGCCGCTCTAGAGCGCCCGCGACTGCTGACGACTCAGTGCAACAACAAAGCTGCCTCCAGGGCGAAGGCGCGCGTGAGCATCAACTGTTAGGTGACTCAGTGTCGCCTCTTCATGGGGTAGTGGCCGCAGTGCCGCCTGCTTGTATCGCCCCCTGCTCCTTTGTGGAGCCTGCTACTAACAATAATTCCAGCCCCCCTTACGGGCCTCTTTTGGTGGGTTAAAGTGCCCCGAAGCTCCATAAAAAATGAGGAACAATAGACCGCTACCTAAGGCCAATTTTCAGCAAAAAAGATTGATAACTAAATATAACTAGCGGTACCCGTGGAATGTCACTGTTGAATAAAGTCTATACCTTCCAAAGGAACCAGACCCACGCTACACTATTATAATTTACCTTAGTTTAACTTAATGCTGCTCTGCTAACGTAACTCCCCCCCGTCTGAGTAAACGTCCGTCGCTTTTCCCTGACGAACTCATTCCAACTTAACATTGTCTGTCTCTCCAAGCCTAATTATGTCGTATAAGCTAACGTGACCGGTGGGAATATGAAGTTAAGTTAGATTTAGCTTGGTGAGCTTAGGTTAGGTGAGCGTAGGTTAGGTGAGCTTAAGATAGGTGAGCTTAGGATAGGTGAGGGGAAGTTGGGCTACGTAAGGTTAGGCAAGATGAGGTTAAGTGAGATCAGGTTAGGTGAGACAGCTTAGGTTAAGTTAGGTGAGTGAAGTTAGTTTGGGTTAGGCTAAACCTGTGCATAAGAGCCTAATTTTTACATTTTGAACTCGTTCTAAGTTCAAAAATTGGATATCTCCGGCTAGCCCTATCCCTATCTAAGAAGCAAAGAGCGTATCGGGAGAACTCACGGGAAACTAGCGTCAAAAAGTGACGTCTTTAGAAACGTCAGCATCGACGATCGCGCCGGCTGAGCAGCCTATGAGTATTCTAGTCAATTTCGTCTGAAAAATCGTCATCAGTTGCAAATTTCAACCCTTGAGCAAATAAATAAAAAAGAGAATATGCCTATTCCAATTGAACAAGAAACAATTACTCTAGCCTACAAATTTTAACTTCATCTCTGCTACTTGAGTGAATGTTGGTGTATCTGCTGTGCGCGTTTGGTGGATTTGCGCGATCGATCGATCGCGCAAATCCACCAAGCGCGCACATCATATCTCATTAATTTAGGTGCGCTGAATCCAAATTTGTGCTTAGATTTGTCCCAGCACGTAAGGTTCTTTAGATATTCGTACTTAACCTTCTAGTAGGAATAGCATTATACGATTCGTCTGAAAATGAGTGTTCTGTAGGAACAGCACCGATGAAACACAAGAAACAGCGCGTCATTACTGAAAAATGGGACGTGATAGACAAAAACGGTCTTCAGATGAGGATTAACAATGTGGAACAGATACAAGTACAGTTGAAAGAATTCCAGTAGCAAATTGCTTGTTGACCAGTGTTGCCAACAAAACATGCAGTTAAAGTGTCGTGGAAACTTTCATAGCACTAGAGGCAAAATTTAAGCCGGTATGGCCCCCTGATTCATCTTCCTTGATGCGAAGATTCATCTTCCTTGAAGTGAAGCTTCATTTACATTTCGTATTCAGCGCAAAACATATTTAAACATATCACATATTTAAACATATGTGTTGGACATTATTCATGCAATCTTCCGCTCCTCACTGGCCAGCTACTTGAGTTGCACCCATGCACAAAACAAGTAAGACGATTGTCGTCATGTACAGAGTTTGAGCAATACATATTCATATGGTTTCTCTCGCGTCAAGAATACAACACCGAGTGCATTTTTTGGTAAGGATTACGAAGCCAACCTATGAAGGCTTGAGGTCCGACTCCTCAACTTTGTACTTCGTCTCGTCGGTGTGACGTAATTTGGCTACATGCGGTGCGGTTATACTCTTTGCTTTCTGGGCCTATCACGTAAAAATTGCTTTTATGTATACGAAAAGTTAGGTAATTACCCACGAATTCAAACCATTAGGAATTCTCAGGTGGGCGATGCCTGTTTTTCTATTAATCAATCGCTGTTATGAAAAAAACGTTCAGGTATAGTTAGCTGAGGTTAAGTTTGGTTAGGAGAAAAAAAGTTACGAACTTGTAAGTCAGGTTAAAAGAAGGCAGGTAATGCTAAGTCAGAATGGGTTGTGTTTAGTTAGATGTGGTTCGAATAGGTTGCGTTAGAAAAAAAGCTAGACTAGGTTAGGTAAATACTGCACAGTATAATTCACTTATCTTAATATAACTTGCTTCAAAATAACTAAGTATGGGCGATAAATGTACATTAGGAGACAGGCGGGGCTTTTTTCCTACCGGAGCTTTTTCCGGGTGGCTTTTTTTCACTGGAGCATTTTCACTACCAGGGATTTTTTCATCCCAGGGCTATTTTCCTATACCCTCTTATAAAACGTAACCCACTCCGTCTAAGTTAACGCCCGTCCCTTATTACTGACGAAGTGTCTCTAACTCAACAATGCCTGCAGTCTACAAAAGCCTAATTGTATCGTATAAGCTAAAGTGATCCGTGGGTGATCCGAGGGAATTCCACGGTTAATTAATGCTCTCACTCTCTAGGTGTAGCATTCCTAAGCTACTCTATTATAAAGCATTTTAGCTGGACCTAACGGAGCTCTTCTAACCTAGCCTACCCCATAAATACCGCCAGTCACTTTTCGAATTCTGCCTTACGCAACACGGAAACATTTCTCCCTACCCTTCTGACTACACAGCTGTGGATGCAGCTGGAACCCGTGCAAATTCCACAGAACAGAAGCAATGTTCTTCAGTGATATCTCAGACCCATATCATCCGAATTTTCCCCTATCTAATACTCAAAGAACATGAGGAAATTCTACAGAACAAAAGAATTGTTTATCAATTATGATGCCCTCTGACCCGTATGATGAACACAATGGTTGAAAAATGTCCCAAGTCTGGCAGTGAATCTTCTTCTTTAGACCTGCGAGCACCCAAGGGTCCCGATTGCCTTCTCCGCAGGGGATGTAGCATCTGGCCGCAGTTCCTGCTGACAATGTTAGTTTTGTAAAGTTAGGTAGGCTCTCAATACTTCCCCTTCTGTTTCGGGAGCTGGGCTGCCGATCGAGGTGGCTGACCTATTCCCTCTAGACTTCTACCTTCTTGCATTTCGTTTCCTTCTCCTGTGCGGCGTAACTGAGCGACAGCGTTCAGCCGCGCCCCGGGGTTGGAGATGCTCAACTTACGCCATATTCCTGTTAGTAGCGCACTGACCACACTGACCACGAGCCTGTGGTTAAGGACAGTAATAGTTCGGCGCGATATAGGCAGTGTACCAGTGAAGCATTAGTAAAAACTTCTACTGGGCCTGCGAGCAATAGGGGCTGATATATGAACTGGACTTCTTCTTCTCTTATTGATCCCTTCCCAGGTCGTATCCAGAATACCTGGGAACGCTCTACTTGTCTTCTATCTATTAGTGAAGAGCGTGACACACTGACAAACACACACACACTCACGTAGATACAAGCGTCTTAATATTATGACTAGCAGGGCCCGTGGAAATTCCACGGTTGAATAAAGTCTATGCATTCCCAAAATGAGCCACACCCTCGCTACACTATTGCTATCTACCAAAGTTTAACCTAATGCAGCTTTTCTAACGTAACCCACCTCGTGTAAGTCTAAACGCCCGTCGCTTATCCCTAACTCATTCCAACTCAACAATGTCTGTGTAGACAAGCCTAATAATATCGTATAATCTAACGTGACCCGTGGGAATTCCACGATTAGTTAAAACTCTCATTTTATGATATGTGACAATCTAAGCTACGCTATTATAACACATTTCAGCTTGACCTAACGCAGCTCTTCAAATTTAACCTACCCCATAAATACCGCCAGTTACCTAATCCTGACGAATTCAGTCAATGAAACATGGGAGCGTTTCTGCCTACCCTTCTGATTACGCTGCTGTGGATGCAGCTACATGGAACCGGTGGAAATTCAACAGAAGAGAAGCAATGATCTTCATTGATATCTCAGGCCCATATCATCCTAATTTTCCCCCATTTAACACCGAATGAGCCTGTAAAAATTCTATAAAAGAAAAAAAAAATGTTCCTCAATTACGATGCCCTCGGACCCGTATCATGCATACGAAGGTTGAAAAATGATCCGATCCCGGGCCCCAAGTCTGGCAGTGAATCTTCTACCCTAGATTGCGAGCAGTAGTAGCTTAATTATGAATATCTATTGATCCCTTTCCAGGTCGTATTCAGAGAACCTCGGGACGCTCTAATTTTCTTCTCTCTATTAGTGAAGAGCGTGACGTACAGTTTGTGAATGTTATCGCGTACCTTATTGAACCTGAAGTAGCGCTTCTACCTTAACTCACACCGATTGAAGTAACGTCCGCCGCTTGGCCCCGTCTATCGTTACGCAGTCCGTCTATCTTACATCTCGGCTAAGCAAAGACAATCGTGATGACCCAACGGGTCACGGGCCGTCTAGTATTACACTAAAAGTCTGTGAACTTTGCTTGCTTGTTTATTTACTTGTATCTTGTGTGACACAGCTTTTTCGCTTTTAGACGGGCAAAATTTTGAGGGACTGGGGCCTCTTCCATGGATTAGCTCTTTAATTCGATTGGATCTGTGATATGCACGTGGAATAAGCCCCTCGGTTGCAAGAACGGGCAAGATAATTTCAAAGTTTTTACGGAAAATACAACTGGAATACGTAACATATAAATTGAACTTGCTTTCAGACTGCGTGTTGAATATCCGTTAGAGAAGGAAAGAAGCTGTTGATATCGACCAGAACGGGCAGGAGTGGACGGCTGAATAGCGCATGGTCTATGACCAGCTGAATAACACCAGTTTTTTTTCCGGAAGCAAAGATAATGGTAGAGACGACCCAACGGGTCGCGGGCCGTCTAGCATTTTACTAAAAGTCTGTGAACCTTGTCTATTTATTTACTTGTGCGTGTCTTGCTTTTTACACACAACCTCTTTACTTTAAGATAAGGAAAAATTCGAGCGTCAGTGGTGGAGCTACGCCCTTGGAGGAAGTTTAAATAATACAATCGATGTTACCGTTCGGGCGTCAGGACGGGACGGACACTTAAGGAGCGTTGTATCCTGGATACCGCTTGATATTTAAGTGGAGTGAACTGAAGACTGTAAATTCTAAAATTTTTGTTCCTTAGCCAGCATTAGCTGCTAAAACGATTGAAGAATAGCATCAATCGAATATTTTTAGAGTTTAGAGGAATATAAAAATTTGATATAAGATGAGAAGAAATGCGAGCGTTAATGATTTAAGGACACAATATAAACCAAGAGGTTCTAATAGAGAGGAGCGCACCCTCTTTACTTATCCTACGGGAGCGTTGCGAGTAAACTTTTCCCTTAAACTGGCTGAGTGGTCTATCCAATCGGAGAGCGGCATTGCCTCACGCAGCCTATGTAGGAAGGAGTCCTGAGCTCAAATTTTTATAGCCATTAACCGTCAACGAAATTCCGAGCGGATGGAAGTATGTACAGGAGACTTGTATCCTGTTTACCATCTGATGATGAAAGTAACAGGGTGAACACTGGGATATAAATCTTCAGACACGATTGTCTTTGCAAAAATATTGAAGAACTGCCTGTCTGTATCTTCCTTTATTATATGTGCTGACCACTGCCACTTCAGCCACTTTAAGGACTCCAAACGCCAGCTTCGATCACGTGACAAAGCCATGTGTTTACTCGCCCAGATGGTGCTTGGGCTTGCTACGCCCATTAGAAGCTCCTTGACATTAACTTGGAGAAAGTGGTGGGAGCCCGACTGAGCTTGGCTATAAAAATTCTTAACCCTATCCGTTACCATATCTTTTTTAGCCGCTTCAGCGTCAAGGCGGTACAAAATTTTACCGCCCACTAAAGATGCTTATCTATAATATTAATAGCGTTGTTCCTTCGTTCCTTCGTTCCTTCGTTCCTTCCTTCCTTCCTTCCTTCCTTCCTTCGTGTGTTACGCCTGAATTCAATGTTCAACTCGCAT
>LQNS02278091.1:7201050-7213050 GCA_001587735.2 Parhyale hawaiensis | reverse complement strand
CTGCCATAAAGTTTGAACCATTTACTCTGCAGTGAAGCAAAGCAAACTTAATTCTAGCAATACCATGGATAACTGCAACGAAAATAGCATACCCTATTTGCTGTTCCTTAGATGGAACACTGAGCGCTCGTGGGTTAAAGGCATATCAGCTTCCATTACCTGAAGGCACAATCTTCAATGTCGATCCACAGAGTTCGGAAGTCAGTCTGGGAGATGAGGGCATCGATCGTAGCGTTAGCAACGTACCCAGTCTGAGCTCGATTGTACAGGCGAGCCAACCCAGAGTCCAGATCTAAATCCACGGAGAGAAGAAGGTTGATGATGCTAAATATCACTGACAGTATTACGTAGGTTATTGGATAGTGAATATACTTATTTTTGACTATACTTATTTGTCTAGCAATTTAAGATTGAGACTGGTGCATAGTGTACTGACAGGACATTCGTGACCTTTAAATCTACGTGCGTTGGGAGTGAACACATCACTATTAAGAGACACGCTCTGGACTAGTGGGATGTTACATTTGCGGTTATAATCTAATTTTAACAATTTACAATTTGAAACGATCACCGTTAGTTGTATTAGTAGTTTTGTTATTAGCGGAGTGACAGTTGAAGTTAGGTGATTCCCATTATTTTTGGTTGAACCAATTCAAGTGAAATAAATAATGTATGAACTATCAAAATATGTTATTGAGTAGCTCTCCGGTTAATTGACGTAGTTATATGTAATAATGTGATCCGTATGACTTTTAAAGCTAGGTGCCTAACAAGTGAGCGTATCAGTTTTATGAGGCATGTTCTCAGTTTGCGTATCGTCTCATTTGTGGCTGCCGCAATTTTAGAATGATTTTCATACGCATTGTACTTTTCAATCATTTTATATGTATTGAGAACACTAGAAAAGAGTTTTGAAAATGTGTTAATTAAGCTTGCGTACTTAATTTTAATGATATAATATCAAGATGGACTGTTGCACATTCCAAAATTGAGGCAAGTTGAAAATTAGTCTGGGTCACTGCTATTTGTTCTGCTGTTACACTGCAAGAGTATCAGCCGAGAGGTTGCTACACAGTCAAGTGCACCAATGAAGTGCCTAAGCGCAAAGTGAATAAGGCCTGAAGTGAAACTGGCTAACATAATCTCATTTTTAAAATAACGAACCGCTGAAGTGTCAGTCTAGCAACGATTTATTTATTCCAAGGTGGGCCTTAGCAAAAAGAAAAAAATAATAAGTCATCCTACTGAAGATGTTATTATCAGTATTACAAGTGCAGAAATTAAAGACATTTTTGAAAGAAAATACATTTCGGTGTATTAATGTCTCGGTAATCAAGCTTTCGATTCATCGTGAATCATCGTCAGGAGTTTTGCTCTTCATTAATACTCCGAAATATATTTTCTGTCAAAAATGTCTTTAATTTCTGCACTTGTAATACTGATAATATTAAAGCTACGTTTTCCATGAAGATGTTATGCATCATTTAGAGGAGGCAAAATTAAATTCGCTTACAGCTCCAGTGGATATGTAGGCTTTGCTAATAACTGTTATGCCTGGATTGCTGTAATTTTTTTCGGCGAATAATCTGACTTCTTATCATAAAAAGGCCATAACTCTCTAGCTCCCTAATCAGTTTCATAGAATAATATTTTTTTTTCTAGTGAATAATTATCCGCATCAAGATAAGACGCATTACAAAGAACTTCTAGCTGCGTTAGTGCCAAGCCTAAGCTCGTCTAAATATGTAGGTGTGGACCTGCCATAACTAATCCCTTCATATACGTTATTCTATAACGACAGCTAGATTTTTATTTTCGTTCAATTCTTTATACCCTTATATGATCTAACCTTTCTTATTAAGCAGTTTATCACAGTAGATGTTTAATGTTGTACATTCATTACCCATCACAACCCATTTTTTGTATTTCTAATTATTGAAATTAACTTATTCGAAGTTCTTCTGTGGCGTAGTAACCGGTAGGTGATATCTGAAGTATAAGAACATCAAAGGCAATACCAGCTGTTCTGTAACACCCAGTTCGCATGCAATACTGTTTATCAATGCATTGCAATAAGTCATGTTACGTATCATCAACCAAAATATATACAAACAGATCAAAATTATCTTTTGAAATACTCTACTTCTCATCAAATAGCGCTTTGCAAGTATAGAATCACATGTTACTTTGGGGAATTTTGAATCTCAACTGTTGGGGGCGATACAGTAGTATTGTGTCAATGAACAAAAACATCATATAAAGTCAATATTTCGGGCAAGTAATCACGCATTTTTATACACAGAAACATTTCAGCTTCGCAAGGACTTAACATTTCCATTTAAATTGTAAGAATATTGTTAAGGTTTTTTGTTTACAAATGCCATCCCAAGCAGAATCTAATTCCCCTTCCTCCCCAAAAGCCCAGCTAGGGCCCAGATGTTCAAAACATCTTTACGGGAAAGTGGCGCACAGCTGTTGCCTTAACACCGCTTACGTTAACCTTAGAAGTGACCAAATGCCTAACATATTTAGAACGTACACTTAGCTGGATTTAATCTCAAATGTGCTTCTAACTTTAAGGTTGGTCGGAGCAGTCATACATGCCACTGCCCAATCGGAAATAATGTTTGTGATAGTAGTAGAATGTATGTAGTGGTGAATGAAATAATTAGTTCGATTATGGATGATGAAACAATATGGTAGATATGTCGACCAACACATAAAGTTGATTTTAATATATTGAGGTCGATATTGGTGGAGGCAATAGTTGTTGTTTAAGGTTTGTTAGGAAACGAAGGTCGATGGTAGTACATGGATGTATGAAGACTATGCATGATAGATGGTAGTACATGGATGTTCAAAGACTATATATGGTAGAGCATATGCTAGAGCATAACCATGGTTGGTTATCAACGGATTTCCGTCTGTACTATCATGAGTGAAATTCCTTCCATTATTTGGGGAAGAATACGTATGGGTTACCATGGATTATGATATAACTTGAAATTTCAGCATAATCGACCAAATAATATTGTATGACTAAGTTTGAATGTGAAACATCTAAAAATTGATATCATAGTGCAAAAATTGTGCAGATCTTCGGATTTTTCTTTCCTGTCGATGATTTGCAAAAAAAATACGGGGTTTGCATGGACGCTAACTGTCTTGACATTATTTTCATCTATTATTTTCTATTTCACTAACGCTTTAACGTAGTTAGCCATCTCCATTTGTGTGTTATATCCATTGTTATTCATTATTGCAATATTTGATCAAATATTGCTATCTATTCTTACATTCATTCTGTTCATATCTGTAAAGTTCTATCAACAAATTATTCCCATTAGCTTTATGTAAAACAATGCCAAGTTTCATGAAAAAATTAGCCTTACGTACCCTGACGGCATACATATCGGCTTGTGACATCCACTGAACTCTGTAATATGGCTCTATAACGGCTTAAATTTGAGGAAGTTGTACATAATCGTTCATTAACTGCACACACTGGTTGAAGCTCTTGCCTTATAGCATCCTTCTGAAGCTTAGAGCCTTTCACCATTCCGAGCTGCAGGCCTAACATGCACCTATAAAGTAGCTCCTTATTTTCTATTAGCAAATAATCGACAGGAAACAAAGCAGGCATCTATATATATATATATATAATATGTCAACAGCTGACAAAGTTGATCTTGGTACAATATAGTTGTATCATTCGTTGGACTCAGTCGAGTTTGGTCGTGAATGGTGCTTCTTACGGTTCACTATGATAGATCGTGGTTGTGTAGCTAAAACCTTAATGGTTGTAATTGGGTATGTATGGTTGGAAATTATAGTTGGCAATATGGTCGAAGGTTGTGGCATATCCTTACCACAATGCACCCCATAAATGGTTGAAAATGGAGGATATTTCGATAGTAAACAACCAAAGATCCGACCATAATCATAGTTGTTCTACTATAATCACAACCATTTTTTCCGACGGGGTAAGTTAATAGCTGTTTAACTAAAATAGCAATAAAATAATTATTAAAGATAACAATATTGTATCACCTTGAGCTCTTAGCTCTATTGGAGTTGCATTCATGTAAAAGCAATGTGTTCGATGTACCTACAACCCTCAGCCTATAGTTATTTCACCAGGGCCCCGATGTTCAAAACACCGTTACGTGAACGTAGCTCACAGCTCGTGCCCTATCACCGCTTGCGTGAACCACCGAATGCTTAACATATTTAGAGCGTTCACTTAGCTGGATTTAGTCTTAAATATGCTGTTAACTTTAAAATTGGTCGGAGCCGTCGTAAATGCCACTAAGTTAACAGCTGTTTAACTTAAATAGCAATGAAATAATAAAGACAACAATATTGCGATATTTTGAGCTTTTAGCTCTATTGGAGTTGGATTCATGATAATAGCAATGTGTACGGTGCACCTACAGCACTTAGCCTACAGTTATTTCACCAGACGATAGAATGCACTGCTTAAATGCTTCGATGTATTCGTTGCTTATAATGCTTTACTCAATGCCTTTTTGCATTTTTGAAAAACGATCACAGTCTGGCATTAGCTAAAATAAGACTTTCCAATGATAAGTACAGGTTGGGCAATTATCTTCATTTAATAGCTATTTAAAAAAATAATTCTGACCAATGCACTTGCTGTATTAAATGCTAATGCTCAGGACTAACAGCTGTTACGTAAATGGGATATTAGCTTTGCTGCAGACAATAGTCTTTCATGCTATGCATTCACTTCACAGCGTTCGAATGTGTTGCTGTGTCTGTACAAACAACAAAAAGGAGTACTTCTTTGTGTGACGACATTCACGAAAAATTTCAAAATACGCACTACACTATTGACACTGGCTACGCCACCGCATATGACGGTTAATATTTTATCGAAACTATTGGTTAACCCACAGTTGTGTTTGTTAGGACAGCATTAAGTATTGAAATGAAAACTTATGACAAAAGACTATCGTCTTCAGTGTTACACCACTTAAAATGCGCACCGTATTTCAAACTGTAATATGTTTTATATCTTAGCTCAAAATTTTCATGATTGTTTATCATACATTGGATGAAAATGCGCAATAGGAATATGTATCCAAAACTGTGCTACTTCATCAGTTTCGATCGGATTTAAATTGACTGCCCACTGGTGTTCATCCAGAATGTGATGGTAAATTTTGTCCCTTGTGCTAGCTTTAACAATGGTACTTTTATGTCGATGACATGCACTAGTCAGAAGAGTGAGTATCGTCATTTTTTCGTCCGAGAGTAATGTTAAACTCTGCTAAACACAGCTTTGAGATTGCCAACGATTGATGTAAAAATGCTTACCGTCAGCGTCAGTTCATCTTACTTCGCAAGTGCCGTTAGTTAACTTTCGGACATATTACTGTATATGTGGAGGGATTTATAATTCAAATCGTTTGCAAGTGTGTACTATTTACTTGGGCACATTAACGCACTCGGACGAAAAGATGACGATAGGCTACTCGTGTGGCATCGGCATAGTTTATAAGTTGTGACATGAAAGCTTGTACAATCGGCATGTGAACTACTGCAGCTGTGATCATTTCCCTCGTAATAAATTGTAGCCTATAGTTCCTCATCACTAAAAATTTTTTGTTGAATCATGTTAGCCATGCAATTTATTAAGTTATAGCGCAATGAACGGCAGATAGAGCTGAAACAAGAGTATCGATATGAGTTTCGAACACACAAACACCAATCAGCTATTGCTCCAATGTTTACATAGCGCGCTCTACCAGCATTTGTAACGCGCTTTCCTATTGGCTGAGCGAGCCTCACGGCAATTTTTCAGCATGCACTCGTAAAAGCCTTTGCGTTCACGTAAACTACTGTGAACATCTCAACTTAAGATTAACGTAGAACAGCGTTCACGTAGTCATTTACGTTTAAAATTAAATCGCAAATTTTCGCTCACGTCGCGAAGTTTAAACATCCGGGCCCTGGCTCCTGTATAAGGGCACAAAGGAGAAATAATCCAAGCAGCCAAGCGGCGAAGCTCAAGAAGCTAGGATCAAGTTACTAATCTCACCAAAACATTGGACTATCCAGTCTATAACAAGAGGGCTGCAGCTCGAACTGCACTAACCACCGGTACTCGTGCATGCGGACTATATAGTCATCGCTTCCCGTACACCTACCTGACTGCACTTATAAGCGACCAATAAAAATTTTCTTCGGTTTCTGAAATCGCACACCAAAAGATGAAAACTCCGGTGACAAGAGTTTTAGTCCAAACATTTTTGTTAAGAAGACGATTAAGAATACTGCGAGTGATGAAATAACGAGGGGATGATGGCGCTAACTTCACACGAACTGCTCAAATAGGTGAGATTTCCTCAATGTAATAATGACGATTTCTGACTATATGAGGAAAAGTTGAATGCAATAAATTTAATGAAAGTAATAGCTACAGTAGCTACAGTCATGCGGAAACAGAAATAAATATTTGGTCACGCAATCCTTTTAATGACGAGTGCGACTTCCTACTTACCGAAAAATCCATAACCAATCGTTTCTCTTTGGTATGCTACACGCACGCTGTTGATATTAGGTCTATCGTCTATGGATACCGCCATGCAGGCTAGTGTGTGTGTTTTTTCTACCTGTTATGGAGACAGTTGATACTCACGCAAAGCATCTGTATTCGCTGTTAGTCCTGCCCATCATGAAAATTTAGTTGTAAGTATGAAAAAAAAAATCTTATCGGTGTTTTCTGATAGTCCTGCTCGCCATGAAAATTTAGCTGCTCACAACACAACTCGTATCTATGATCTATGTTTGCTGTAAGTTCTTATCGTCACAAAAAATATAGTTGGTACTAACACAACTCGTATCTGTATTTGCTGTAAATCCTGCCCATCACATATATGACTGCAGTAGCGTATCCTTTGTAGGAGAAACGGAAGCTGGCACTCTGGACAGGAGCTGAGTCGGGGGCGAAATCCATGATGTAGAAATGATGTGCGTTGGAGTGTATAACTGGAAAAATGAAAAAAAAGTTATCTTACTACGAAAGACTTCATTACTGTAACACGTACTGTTAACCTGATTACGCAGTGTATTTCTAGGTACAAATAAAAACGTTAACTTTAACGACCATTGTGTTGTTTTGTGAAGATAATAAAACAACAATATAATTATATGAAATCTGCAGTTAGCTTATTTTTGCTCCTTACCAGTATTTCTGTTTATCTTTGTATTACAGGCAATAGTTGATTTACCAATACATTTATTCAATAATTTCATGTAATATTTCATAAAACATGGCAGTAGTAGTGGATGATGATCAAAACGTGTTATTATTGATTTTTTTTTTTTTTTTGCTCTATCGTCTACATGTATTGCATCCATTGTCACCGAGATAGGTATAAAAAATGAAAATTGTTCTTGCACTATACCGTAGAAGATATTTTTGCTTGTTTTTTTTGTGTGTAATTGGAATGTGCATTGAGTAAAATCAATTTTTAATCCAAGGAAATATTATTACTGTACACAGACTCCTGGAGTAAATGTTTAAGAGAAGCCAACACAAGGATTTCCTTACGACTGTGGGATGGCTTGAAATTCAAAGAAAATGTCAGTCTGGACCAGTTTAGTTCCCAAACTTTTTTACTGGGCTTTCTTCCCTTTACCTACCAGATGAAATCTCGTAGCGATCCCCTACGGTATCCCTTCTTCACACCAACATTCGAGTACAGTTTTGGATATGAGGCCCATATGAAGCTGATGAGAAAATGTTTGGCTTGCTCGTGCTGCACAGAAATTTCCAGAGTTTTTATGCCTTTTCTGCTCGTTCCTTTTAGCAGGCCGTTGGGAGCTGCATTTACCCACTTAGCTGCATTCTATATAATATCACTGGCGATCAGGAATTTAAGCGCTCGTTCCGATCAGTACTTACCCTAGTTAGCGCTCGTTCCGGCAACTAAGACTCCGTTCCAAGAATTAGTGATAACGAAATTTAGCGCTTAGCACTTCCTCTGATCAGCGCCTATCCCACCCAGTTCGAGCTCGTTTTAGTTAGCTGTTACTCCATTAGCGCTCCTTTCAGTGCGGAAGCGCTTACTCTATTAATTAGCGCTCGTTCAGGCGTCTCGTATGAAGTCGAATTAACATTAGGTTCACCCTATTTGAAATTTGTTTGTGTATTTATTCATTGCTGCTTAGTTTAAAAAAAATGGCTGAACACACACCCAATATGGCCACTAATAATATTAAGGGTTTGAAAGGATTCCAAAGTTTGCTTCAGCTATAGAGGTTTACACTGCAGGGCAAGTTCGGAGCAATGTTCTTTCCGTCGTGCAGTTTTATAACTGCCATGTACGTGTATTAATTACTTTAAAAAAATCCTTGTATTGTAAATATGTAAGACGTTGTACATATAGAATAGAAGGGTTAACAAGCAGCATTGGCAAGCATGAGCGAACGTGTTACCCAAACAGTTGTGTAAGGACTAAAGGTACACATTCACGAGGAGATTTAATCGCTCATAAACAACAGACATGGAATGCGACGGATTAAATATGCCGCCTAACCCGCCCACAAACGCGTATATAAAGATTATGCATCCTGCTGTCGCCCCTCAGTGTGTGGTCGGTCTCCATTGTGATCCACCACCGAACTCTCCCGCTGTCACCCACAGACTGAGTGATAAAATCTACAGAGGGTGAAAACTCACACGTTGTCAACTACAGACTGAGGGATAAAATCTGCTAAGGGTAAAAACTTTTGTCCGAATGGAAGATAAAAATTAACGATCTGATGTGCGAGATTTTATCCTTCTGATCCCACAAACGGGTGCCCGATTTAGCCTGGTGCGATTAAATTTGATAAAATTGAGCGATCAAACTCGCGAATGGGTGCCTTTAGCCGTGGTATCAGCACAGTAGCGTGTGGTAAGCCGATATCAGGCACAGCGCCGGTACGTGTTGTGTAAAGGCGTCCAGTTTGGCCGGGGACAGACCGGAGCAACAAGCGACGCAATGCGATTTTTACGTGATCGAGTGGTGTTGCAGCAACGCACGGGTATCGCGAGGCATTGCAGTTGCGGCGGTGGGGACAGCAGACTGCTGTACCCTCCGTTACATTTTGTCGTGCAACAAATTTGTCGCGTTGCATGTCGTTCGTCTCGCAAGTGTGGCGGCGGCCTTAGAGTGCCGTAAAGTTCTAGAATGTCAAGTGTCGGCTTCATAACAATGGCACGTTTTGGTAAAGGTTAGGGGGTAGTTTAATATTCGAAGAAATACGGATCATTACAAAAATTTGGTCATTTATTCTTTGCTATATACCTAACAACTCATGTGAATTTCATAAGAATTCATCCATAACTTTTTGAATTATTGCATTGAGAAAAATGTGACAGACGAACAAACAAACAAACAGATCCACATATCTTCACTATAAGTTGATCATCTATTCCTCCAAACATACTTAACAATTCCTGTATATTTCATCTAAATCGGTTCATAACTTTTTGAGTTATCTTGGTAACAGACAGACAGCCAAACACGACGAAAACATAACCTTCCGGCGGACATTCACCGAACAAGAACTCTAAAGCAGCATTTTGCCATCGCAAGATGAATTAACATTGTTAAGAACTAGAACACTCTGAGAGCGCATGCCTCCGCCGAGCGAGGCAAAGTAGCAAAAAATTCAAATTGATTCTGAAACCATAATTTTCTCTGTATAAACTCCAAAATCGAATCATTTGTGTCTTTTGATTGTAATAACAGCTTGAGTAATTTTCTTGAAGATCCGTTCATAACGTTTTGAGTTATACTGCTAAAGAAACGTTATGACAAACATGAGTCAAACATAGAAGCGAACAAACCGATCTGCACCAAAATTTGACTATTTATGTCTTTCAACATTACTAACAACCTCTATAATTTTTATGAAGATCCATTCATTATTTTTGAGTTATTGTGTTAACAAGCATAAAAATAAAAAAAAAACAGTGACAAGCAAACGAACAAACAAACGGATCATTATCAAAATTTGGTCATTTACTCTTTTTTATGTACCTAACAACTCATCTTATTTTCATTAAAATCCATCCATAACTTTTTGAATTATGGCACAAAGAAAATGAGGCAGACAAATAAGCAAACAAACGGATGGACAAATATTCACCAATAGATAATCATCCTAACATTCCTAACAATCCCTCTAAATTTCGTTCAAACCGGTTTAGAACTTTTCGAGTTATCTTGGTGACAGACTGAGAGACAAACAAACACGACGAAAACATAGCCTCCTTGGCGGAGGTAAAAGTCACAGGGAATATATGCGGCTGAACTCAGCTCTGGAAAATCTATTTAACCGAAATTGGATCCCACTATTCAATTCTATACCGAGAGACTTTTGGAGATTTGTATCACAGTCTGCTTTGGTGTGTTGGCACTTAGTAAATAAATAATCACTGTTGTAATAGGTGTGTCTTTGTCGCAACGCTTGTGTTTCTCTCAAAGTTCTTTGGAAAAACGTAGACTTACTTTGTGTTTCCAACGTGCTGGTGAAGTATGGGTCAACCAATGAGTGAGGAACGAAGACGTAGTCGTTGCCGCTGTGTATGCCGGTGCCCCAGTGCCCCAGAATGACACGTGCTGTACTTTGAACTTCCGAGAGTCGTAGAATGTCAGAAACGGATCTTGTCCTTCGTAGGCGATGCTGCATTGTAAGGACCATTCACAGTTAAATAGACCGACTCCATAGACTACTCAGCAAGCATGGAAAAGGAAAACACCCGAATTATGTAAGCATGATTGATAATAATAGACTATACTCAATAAACATGAGTAGTACAGAGTTCTGTTGAGGCTGCTAATTACAATTCATCTGCTTCAGTTTCGACCGATACTTAATTTATTTGAATTTTATTTGAGCCCTAAGCTAATGTATTGTTTTTCACTGCTAATTTGTGCATTTCCAGCATTGGTTTTACTCAATTCCTTGAGCTGGATAAAGTGGTTCAGTACCGTAAATTACTAAAATTAGTGAGTTTATATTCCCAATGAAGGATATTAATTCAACCAGTCATATTATAAAATAGATAATGTACTTATTAGGGTATTCACGATTCAGTATTTAATACTTGTTGAAGAGGCAGACTAGTTGTTATTCGTACTAGTCCAGTTTTAGCCATCGCTAGTATTTATTTTTTGCCTCAGTCAATTACAAAATTTCCGTAATTGGCAGTCAATCTTTAACTTCTATTTGGAGGACTGGCATCAGGATTTTCGAAAAAAAAAAAAATGGAAGCATCGTAGGTGTTAACATAGGAGGCAGGCTAATCTGTGGTCCTAATACAAAGAGAAAGGTCTATCTATGAATCCATACACCAATTTACATTCAAGAAAACACTATTTCAATCACGTTAGGAGTCTCGCCTAACCAATTTTCTTTAGGTGCGAGATCAATGAACCATAGTTTATAAACGCAATACCGATCACCGAAACAATTTCATTTATACGCAATACAAGCTAACCCCTGATTCTATTTTAACACAAACGTAAAGACAGAAAGACAAATAGTGTTTTCTTGAATGTAATGATATCATTGAAATCCGGTAGAAATCCCATTAATTTCGTAATTTTTCGATTTTTAATTAAATGAAGACATAACAGTTGATGTAATATTGATGTCTGCTCTCATGTTTACGTTTGTTGTTGTTTAAATTGCATTCAATTCAATTTGATACATTTCTACGTTTTAACTTTCAGAGTATGAGTTACTTATAATTAAAAACGAATAATTCTGTTATTGGTCAGGATAAAACTGTGTGAGATTAATGCAGACACACAAATGCGTTAGGACTGATGATGTCCTCAGAATCATTCTTAATGTTAAAAGAGATGATAATAACGTTCCCTCTATGTCTGTGAACAATATGTTTGTCAAACTAAAATTGCTGAAGTTAAAAGACATATATGAATATTTTTTGATGAAATTCTTGCGTAATGCAAT
>LQNS02278091.1:7159482-7174009 GCA_001587735.2 Parhyale hawaiensis | reverse complement strand
CCACCAATATCGACCAAAATATACTAAAATCAACGTTATGTTATGGTTGACATATCTACCATACTGTTTCATCATCCATAATCGACTTTAATCTCTCATACACTACTATATTCTACTATAATGACAACCATAATTTCCGACTGGGTAGTCGGCTTGATCTTCCCAACAAACAATTCAGTCAAAAAAAGGGATCCCCAGGGGTCCTTGAGAGCAAGGATGTGTAACAATACAAGCTTTGGCTTCGTTGGAGGTAATTGTAGGTTTGGGAAACCCATTGTCCAATACAATAGTTGAATTAAATTGGTGTGCTGAATTTTTACTGGAGGACTTTGGAATTGCCATTACTAAACTTCCAAGAGTATTGTTCATAGTTTTGCTCTTTCTGAAAATGAGCTCTTCCTGAAATTAACATCTCCAGGTACCTACCTACATCCTTAGCTAGTAAACCAAAGAAAACACAAATCTTTCTAGCAGCTTGTGCATCTGAAGTGAACTTTTTGAACCAAAATACATACAATCTCTTGCATGCTTTTGAATTGCATTCATTACTTGAGGGCAAAAGCAAGCAATTTATCAGATGTGGCTGATTTTTGTTAAATAAAAACAGTGATTAAAATACTTTTGAAACACAAAGTTAACTAAAAGTCGCAATTCCTAAACTATTAAGAGGATGGCACATGAATTCAACAACATCTGTATTTTTTCTTTTCTAGCTAATTTAATAAAATGTATACAGCTTTATGCTTCCAATGTCCTGAAATCTATGATAGATACTCTTGCTTTTAACTTAGTTATCATTGCTACAACTTGCAAGTTTATCAGACAAAATTCTTGAATATTCTAAGAAAATCAACTACATAAATTGAGGCAGTATTTGAATAGATAAAGAGTGGATCTGAATAGTCTCAAGTAGGGCAGTTATCCAGGACAAGGTCATTAATTTTATCTTACGCAAAATTCTAGTAGCATGTCATCTAAATAATACAGCTAGGTGATACTGACCGCACTGGATAGAGCACTTGCCGTGGTCCATGCACATGCTATTGTTAGCAAACACATCTCCCGTTCTCTGCAAAATGAGTTTTTATTTCATTTGTGTCCGGCCACGGAAATAGGACTATAAGATATCTAGTACTATAATTAAGTCGTCAGTAGGACTGGGGAAAATATGCGAGATATATTAGGAAAATAAACACCGTCTTGTGTTTCTATACTTATATATTTGTTACGTATCACGCTCGTAATGAAATAGTTAAAGAAAACGACCAACTTGAAAATTTTTTAATTATGTTGCAGTTTGATGGCGATCGATAAGTAAAAATTAACCAGGATACAGAAGAAGATAAGAGTGGTAATGTCTATTTTTATTAATGAGTGCGCTTCTTGCTCAGCCAATGATGAAATCCAAACAGTGAAAATGTTTGAGGCTTCTTTTGGCGCTGGCAAGGAGCTTTGATTTTATTACTTTCTTCATACATTGAAATTAAGTTTCCTCTCAGTCCGTGACGTGCAAATTGTGTAGGTGATCAATAAAGATTATTAATATCTTTATAATTGCTATTCTTTTTATTAATAATCTTATTGAAGCACATGAAAAGTATTTTTTTTTCACGTGCAATACACACAACTATTATTTATATTTTTTAGTTTGCTTTCTTCCATTGACGAAGTTTCGCTTGAGCGCCAAGATTTTGATGTTGCTACTCAATTTGTATTGTGCCCAATACTGGACATACAGTAATGATTTTATTTTAATTCACAGATGCTTGGCTATTGGCTAACATTAACTAATACTTATTCGCTCGTCATTTAAGGGAAGGACGGAGTGTGCTGCTCAGATGAGTTGAAATAAGGAACATTATTTCGGATGAAAATTTGAGGTGGTTGTTCTGGCAAATCCTTCAGAAGGTTATTAGTTACGGAAATATGATGAATGAAGAAGTGTCATCATAAAGTCATTGTTGTCATTTTTTAACAGTGAGGGCAGTCTATTAGATACATATATGTATGTATATCTAAATCACGTGACCCGTTAATCCTCCATGAAAAATACATAATTTCTTTACTGGAAATATGCGTGGCAAATACTTCTAAAAATTGCAACCCCAATTATTGAAATTTGTAAAATTTCATAATACGAAGAAGTCAAACATCAAGGAACAGCTCACAAGATTCGAGCAATATTGAAGATGTCTTTTGAACTTGAAGACTCAAGGGATCTTCTGCTGTCACCATTTTTTTCAATTGTAAATAAAACTCTACCACTTTTGAGAGTATTTAAATCGGTAAAAGAGCTTCTAGTATAATCCCATATTGGAGTTTACTTACTGAAGCCTTGGTGTTGTTGACGACGTAATACCGCCAGTCGCCGAGCTGTACCAGCGTTCCACCGAGGGGCCCACCATCACACAAGCTGGTGTTGAGCAGCTCGCATTGACCGGTAGTGTGCTGAAATAAAGTACACGTAACAACGAATTATAAAATAATATATAGAAAACTATAGAAGCACAGCTGCTATTACAGCTGTAGCTTCACACATATATGCCTAATTTGACATAGTGTGTACACCGTGATGCTACAGCAGTGTGTCTGTTTGGCTCAGACAAAAAAAAAAAAAAAAAAAAAAANACGTAGTCGTACAAAAAGAAAAATTGGACACACTGCAAAAAAAAAAAAAAAAAAAAAAAAAAAAACGCGCAAGGAAAAGATGCTGATACAATGCCGAGATAAGGAACACATTCAGCGTACGTATGTAAATTATATAAATCAGACTAAGCGACAATATGTCTGCAGGCAGGTAAGAAATACAACATGTAGAATTTTTGGGGATCGTGCCATTATCACCCACATGCAGAATCTGCACCCAGGTCTGCTTCATCGTGGAGCCCTGATTGCCCGGATCGAAGCATACCATTCATAGCAAAGGTTTGTCAGTAGTATCTTCCATTTCCAACTAGTTGTAGCTCATACTCACGTTTTTTTTCACCTTTTTTTTCTAGTGATAAATTCTGTTTACCTGTACCAGGTCAGGAAAGTTTTTGAGTAGATTAAATTTTCTCGGAGAGAAGGTGCAAATGCCCCTACAGGCAGTAGTGCAACCAGCTAACATGCATAAATTTAAAAAAAAAATTAGTTCACTGAAAATGGAAAACGAGGGCATCTATATAAATACAGTAACAAGAGACAACAATTTACGTCAGGTATTCGCAGCAAAAAATAAAATAAAATAAAGTTTTCTGTGGCAGCGATCTGTGCCGCATTGTGCCGACAGTAGACATTTTATCTCAACATTTCTGACGGACGGTCTGAAGCTGGCGGCTAACTCACATCAGTGAGTTGACTGAGTTCTGTGTTTCCAATTTTAGGCAGTGGGCTAGGACTAGCAGAGAAATAACGTAAAGCGGAAAGGGCGTCATATAGATGAAAAGGGGAAAATGAAAGAACCCAGAAGAAAGAGATTCATGTGGAAGGGCTTTTCCGCAGCCCTACATACAAATGCAGGTAGGAGTCCCGCGTCCTGAAGCGGCTACCTCGATCGGCGACCCACCTCACGGAGCAGATGAGGAAGTCTTCAGGACCTATCAAACCTTACAAATAACCCTTTTCAGCAGGAGCTGCGGCCAGATGAAACATCCCCTGCGTAAAAGTCACTCAAGATCCATTGGGAGCGTGAAGCTCATGATATAACAGGTGTATGGTCGGCCAAAACATCCTCCTGAGCAGAATTGTAAGCGCGATACCCTTTTTTGGACAATCATGTACGGAATCACCGTGCACAGACGAGCGACATTTTCGCTTATTTCAAAGGGACAATTTTGTGGGTAAATCCAACTTGCCACGACATGTTAATGCGCACTTAGCGGCTAAAGGAGCTTGCGGTGGCAACGTTTTAGGGTAAAATTATCACCACAAGTTGCATAAAAAAAAAAGAAATGGTAAATATTAATTTAATGCGGTTTACTGTTGTTTACAAACTGATTTTTTTATTCACTGTTCATAGTACTCAGCGGCTGAAAATTTTATGCGATCTTGTAGCTTGTATAGTATAAGAAGCTTTGACATGTATGTTTTCTGCTGGCTATCATTGTTGTAACAAGAAAACAAATTCATTTTATACGTTTGACGCTGCAGTTGCAATTGTCACCATTAAGAGTAAATCTCTAAGAAAAACGGTGGCGCTACGTACGATGTCGTCTTTGTGAATAGAGTTCAGAGTAAATTGAATGGCAAGCTGCTTTCAATTGCTTGGAAGATGCAAAAAAGCTTGGCCTAGATCTATCCTGCTGAGTTCGCTTTTGGTGCAACTTTTTCGCCAAGTCCGGTGGAGCATTTGTTAGCGAAATGCCACTCTCGGCAATTTTTACTTCTCGTCTGCATTGGGCTAAAGGGCGCTGGCAAACAAAGAGCAGTTTAGTGAGAAGCTTGCAGGCATGCTTGCAGTTCTTGAGAGGCACATAACGCGCTTTGGAGTGCGCACATCGAACAGCGGCAGCGGACTGCCCAACTGCCGCTGTTCGGTGTCAGGACTCCAATGCTTTCTGTGCTTCTCAAAAACTGCCTGCCTGCAAGCTTCTCGCTGGATTGCTTTTGGTGTGTCAGCACCCTTCCACGTACACTGCAGACCTGCGGTATCATCCCGGGTTAGCACCTGTGTCTTACTCTCATCTTGCTCGAAATTTCTGGTCATCTTCGACGTATAAAATGGGACGAAATCGCAGGCACGTCAAGCGTGCAGCATCATGTTTATGCACACGCAGCGTAGAAGTATATGGAAACAGGTGCTGGGAGTTGAAATAATTTAGGGAACAAATATTGACAAGTTGCAAAGAATGGAAATGGTAAGCATAAATTCTCCATACATAGTGCTGAGCCTCTGAGTGTGTTGTACGTTTGTCAGGCCGCCTGGATCTCCGCTCATTAAGAATAGCACTATAGCACGGTCACCCCTAACGACACCCAGTAGTCTTACACCTGCTAGGTGCATTGCGCCTACAGTCACCTCTCCAGCGGCCAGTAGGCCTACCACCTGTTGTGCCTACTACGCCGTGGACGCTTGTAACTTAGTTAAGTCGCCGCTTGAATTCATATTTCACGCTCAGGTTTGCTCTCTAGTGTTGTCCACTGCGGTCCACTGTAAGTTTAACTAATATTCAATGAAGTTCATACTTATATTGTACGAACAAAGTATTGTTTCCAGAATTAAGCAATATCTTGTATTTGATCATCTGTTGTTTCATGAGTAGGGCGGAGTAACGTCCGATTTTTGCAAGACAGTCCAAGATGAAACTGCAAACGACTTTGTTTTCACTTTAACCTCTCTTGCCACATTTTTCTCGAGGGATAGGTTACACCTGAGTGGGTAGCCTCTCAGCAAGATCGTTCTAACAGTCTAGCACATGACCAGGAACAAGAACTGGTTAACCTTAGCGGACTGACACGGCTCATGTCTTCCTAGGATCGCTCCTAAAGCCTTAGCGAAACCACACGGCGAAGGCTGTACCCTCGGTCTTTCCAGGGTCTGCCACAGTCTGCCGCGTAAGGAGGGATTGACATGCTAGCCAAAGCAGCTAGCCGCTAGGGTGAACAGCTACAGGCTGCTTAGCATAAACCGGACGGCCCGCGAGTAATACCTGAACCGTCCGCAGAGACATCATATTGCCCCGGTCCATCAAAAGAGGCTGATTCACTCAAGCCGGACAGCTTGCGAGAGCATAACGGGACCGTCCGCCATCGGAAAACACAAACAGCGCTTTTGTGTTTTCGCAAGAGCAACTATGTGTTCACCAAAAGATTTTCAAAATATTAACCGTAAAGGCAATTGTTTCTGCAAGCGTGACTTGTAAAATTTCGGACATCGCTTCAAATTTGAAGCTGATTTCAAACTTAGCTAACTGTGCGCATGATTTTATGTTATTCAAACTGACATGATGCGTGCTAAGAGCTATTTATGTAGGAAACAAACAAAAGAAAAAAACATTACCGTGTGAGATGGACTTTGACAAGAACAGTTTTACCGATAACTCCCGGTTGAATTCCAAGTCATTTTTTTTTTTAATTGTGACGTCAAATTTGAATAGCAACCATTTAAAGAGAAAGCTTGACAAAAATGGAAGAGCTGGACATAAAACGCATCCATGAAATACTAACAGAAAAAAAGCTTGATTGAAAGCTTCTTTGAAGAACTCGAACTCGACAAACAAAGTAATGGTCTAGACCTAACCTGCACAATCTACTTCTTAGGCAACTTCGTCCCCGAGGTTTGTTACGCGAATTGCTTCTCCCGGCGGCTTTTGGCTCTCGTGTGCATTAATTGTCCCTTGGCTAGCTTATGTAACATGTTCCAAACTTCGCCTCTGGCTGGTGTGAGAATTTAGAGTTTCTTTAGTATGTACTGTACTCGATGATGTTGCTCCGAGAAAAAGAATTTTTCATCGATTTTTTTATAAAACTGCTAGATTAACCGTCAGGCGCATTTTCTATATTGATAATATTTTTCAAGTCAATATGCTATTATGACTGTGTTATATAATGATGTAATGTTGTTTGTCATCATTTTCATGTAGCTACACAATTAAATACAGTTATTGTTTAGTACAGTAAAGTAAAAAAGATGGAAACTCGCCATGAACGAGTCAGGAGCCTTAACATATGCGTAGCGCGAGAACGATGATGTTTCAGAATATATCGCTCATCGTAAAAATTTACACCCTACGATGTGAGTAAGAACCCTGTGTAACAGCGCTTTATACTTACGCTGTGCTGGATAGCGGAGCAGTTGGCCTCTCTGAAGCACATGTGGAGGCAGGTGGTCAGCAGCGGGACGCCATCTTGCGCCACCAAAGGTGTCGAGTCAGCAACTCTGCCATGTCGGTGCTTGGCGGAGAACAGCGAGAGTGGGCTACTTGCTGGAATTTCCGCACTAGCGCCTACTTTTAGCAATGTATCATAGAACTGGAGCACGGCTATTGCAACGAATGATTTTGGTCTCATTTTTACTCTTTTACCAGCCTATTCTAGGAGCTGCAACGTTAGATATTTGGCACAAATAATTTCATCTGTAAATTAAATGTCTACACACACCCTGACAGTATTTCATTCATTGCATCGAAACGTACTTAACCTCCTAACTATTAACACATAGGGTAAATGATACCTAATATCGAAAGTTCTAGCAAATTCTTTCATATTTCAATACATTTTGCCATTGGTGTACGCTGTTCGGGGGAAAGAACTTGAGCATACAGTATATTTGCCTCTAACAAGGAGGATTTATTTTTGTCGTATTTCTCTGCCTGTCTTTTATCTGTCACAAAGATAACTCAAAAGGTGTGAAAGGATCTTTACGAAGTTTACAGGGATTGCTCGGTATGTCAACAGTTACAGATGATTAACTTTCGGTGGAAATCTGTTCATCTGTTTGTTTGCCTATTTTTTCTTAATGCCATCGATCAAAAAGTTAAGGACAGATTTTCATAAAATTTGTATCAATTGTTAAGTTTATTATGAAACGTAAACAACAACATTTTTGTGACAATCTGTCGATTCGTTCGTTTGTCGCTGTGTTTGGTTTTATGCTTATGTGCGCAATATCTCAAAAAGTTTTAAATGGATCTCTAGTTTACAGGAGTTGTTAGCAATGTTAGAAGACATAGGTGATCAAATTACGGTGCAGATCGGCAGGTCCTCCTCTGTGTTGACTTACGAGTATGTGTGCCATAATGTTTCTTAGCAGCATAACTCAAAATGATATGAACGGATCTTCATGAAAATTGCAGAAACTGTTAATACTATCCAAAGACAAATGATTAGATTTTGGTGTTGATACAATGAAATTTATGGTTTCAGAGCCAATTTAAATATTTCGTTACAGTTCCCCTGCTTGGCGGAGGTGTGCGCTCTCAGAGAGCTCTAATTAGCATTATTTTGGGGCAAGAAAATTTTGCACAGCTGCGACTATACTAATTTTGTTCCTGTAACACATGACAGTCTAGTGAGTTCTGAAGAGCTTCTCCCTGTACTGAATAATAAAGTAGCATTTTCTTATCAGTTACAATTCGAATATGTTGAATATTCAAGCATCTGTAGAGTTATGATCGCATATTTTTTTTAGGCTGAGGTGCCACTGTTTCTCTTTGGTAGGTGACCTTTACTACTACCGTGAAGTGAAGGAAGTATTCGAGGAAATCATAAATGTAATTCTATAAATATTTTGGCAAAACACATACCAATTAAGTACACTAAAAGCAAGATAGTGTTACCGCACACAAACATATGCAACGAACCGAAACATGCCATTTTACATCTATTTCGCATTATGAACATTTGCATCTAGACACTCTTTACCTTAAGGAGATTTCAGAAAAAAAAACTAGATATGATGAGAGACGGAGATTTGGTCACCTTGAAACTGCCTTTCATCCATCCATTTGAAGCAACGTTGACGACGTTACATCATACCTAAGCAAAACGAACAATCAAAATGTACGAAAGAGAAAATCATTTGCTAATTTAAAGCTCATGAAAGCTTTCGGTGACTATCAGTTACCCTGAAAGTTCCTGTTAGCACTGAAGGATTCATTATGAAAAAGCAAAAATCAGTGAACATGAGCAACATGATGAGATCTGGTGCTCGTCGACAAGTTTCACAGAGAAATGACCGATAACTGATACGGAATGTTAGGAATAATTATTGTCTAACTCTACCGGAACTATATTTAAAATAAATGGGACGAATGTTTGCAAAAGAGCAATCACTAATGAACTCCACCGACAAGATCTACATTCATTCACACTCTATACAACTCTCTTATTGAAAAGAGGCAAGTAAAATCATGAACCGAATTTACTAAACTCATACAGAAAGAGGACCACCGCTGGAATTAAATTTTTTGGTCGGATGAATTCAAACTCAGGCTTTCTTGTTGCTATAAAAATTTCACGTCTGGCGCAGATGCTGTATTGCGAATGACATGCAAAGTATGATGCCTATAGTGAAACCTGGAAGAGAAAGCATTATCATCGGAGACTGTTTTCACCCGCGAACGAAGGGAGAGAGGGGATAATGTTTTCATTGAAGATTCAAGTATATATATATATATATATATATTTGTATGTATAAATAAATTTGTCTGTCCACCCAAAAAGTGTTCTAAGGAATTGAGCAATTTTCATAATTTTTTGTTGGGAGTTTGGTGGGTGCTAGAGGTTTGGTTCGAGTTTGGTGGGTGCTAGAGGTTTGGTGGGACTTTGGTACTAGAGGTTTATGCAAACCTTGAGCAATCTTAAAAAAACACACACACAGTGACAGCTGCTAGAGAAAGAGCATCAAAATATTACGATCTTTTTTTTTTCCGAATAAAGCCAAATATACATTTTTCACCATCTATATCGTAAACTGTTCTATCAAGAATAAAATCGTTTTCTATTCATTGAATTTGTTTGTATGTACTGAAATTCTCTTATTATAAGATTAAATATTATGAGTTTTCCCAATATGCTGAGAAATGAAGATTCTCTTTCTGTCTAAATTTTTTCTTCGCCCCAAGATGCGTGTTAAGGCCTGCCTACTCGTTACAGTCTTTTCAACGCGTTTATTCAGAAAGTAGACCGAATGTTTAGTGGCGTCGTTGTTTACACAACTTTGTGTGTTCGTTGTAAAAAGTTATTAAACTGTTAGCCGTCAAGTGAATTTTCTCGGCAATTGCCACTAGACAAGTTACGGATATCTGTTCGAACTTATAATGAAATACATAATTGAAATTCAAGAAATAGTGAACTTATCCGTTGTTTCTATGGCACAGTAACACATTCGCACTACTGGGTGAGTGAAAACGTAGGAAAGAATAACGTGTAGAAAGGCCATAGTATGAGTCACTGAATGTTTTGAAGAAAACAAGGCTAATCAAATCAAAAAATGCACGAGTAAGCCGACGCACATCCAGCCTCACGAGCGCCTGGTGCTATAATGATATTCGCCAGATATGAGGTGCAGGTATTTCTTCTACGTGCGGATGATTGCCGTTGTATCGAGAAGGTGAAAATCGATGGCGCAATCATAGATGCCACACCGAACAGGTACTCTACAAGAAATTATATCCCGCCTCTGTTGCTCATACTTTGTGTTTCTGGGGGTCCGGGAATTTTATCAGGGAAAATACTAAAAATGCAGAATGGGCAGCAGCGGCACCGAAGTCGTATGCACACGAATGTGGTGAAGAACAGTACCCAGTCTACCGTAATTAGCTTACCCAGAGATCGATATACGAACTATCATATCGACGTGAGGCACACACCATATACATACTTCGTAGACCCCAAAGAGTGGCACTTGTGGGCTGACTAGTGGCACCCATAGTAATGGTGTCACGAACGGGTATGGCGAATTCTAGGAAAATGTAGGAGACACTTTAGTTCCCATCATGTTCGTTGCTACTAGTCGCCTGTAGTTAGATTCACCGAATGTAAAATAAGTGTTTACTAAAATGAGTTTAATGTCCTCTCAACATAAAAAAAAAACTCCCCAATTGCGCCACCACGGATAGGTAGTACAACCCAATGAATCACTTTGCAACATCGGAAATCCCGAAATATTGCTAAAGAAAATATTGCTAAAGAAAATAAATATAAATAAAGAAAATAACTATTGACAGCTGACTCAAATACTTGCAGGCCAACACGACCCAATGCCGATGTGAACAATGAATTCCAAACGGAAACAGACCAGGGTAAGAAACAGTGATTGAGCTGACGAGCTTGGCTCATCTCCAAAGTGAAAGACTGGACATCGACCGCAGCACGTGTAATCTTCCCAACGACCTTGAGGACAAGGACAGAAGAATATGACCATTGTCTCTCATTGTTGTACACCTTATACAATATACAGAGTCCGGCCATTCCTCTCTCATAGGATAGCTTCGCCAGATCATTTTCATCGCACACCCTGTTGGTTGAACTTACGAATCGGTCCAACAGACGCAAGTGACTGTGAGCAGCTGAAGCCCAGACCGGTGAGCAATACTCCAACACAGGAAGTAAAAATGCATAAAAGCATCTGCAGACGACCTCACTAACACCAAGTACAAAACTTATCTTACGCAGGAGCCCAATCACCTCTTATGTCCTTTTCTCTCTCACTCTTGTAGAGGGCTAGCTGGCCTATATCTTCTAAATTTCACATCCCACTTTTCTCCCTATTTTGAATTACCTTTAACCGTGCTAACTAGTGTTAATTAATTCCCTACACCCAGCCTTAGCCGACTGTTTTCTGTACACTACCATTCATGCTCTCAATAGAAAAATCTAAAATTTCTTCTCTCGATTCTCTTTTTCTCTGGCCAACTGTATTTTACAAACAGTATTTCAAACTCCCAAGAAACCTAATCTGCTTTAACTCTGTGTAGCCTACGTTTCTCTTATCATCTCATTCACAATGTGTAGGCATTGTGCCAGTGACTCTCAGCAGACCATAATTATGTATAACTCTCTGATGCTAGTGTTTAGTATTATTCTTAAGTTAGTTTTAATCATGAAAACCTCAGGCGCTGTGTGTTAATCTTGTTGGCCACAGTACCTTATGAGAAAAATAAATGATTTTTATTTATTTATTCATTTATTTATTTACTTCGGAAGAACATTTTGATCTTCGGAGCGAGATTATGTACTGTGCTAGCTCTTCGTAGTGTCAAAAATTTTCTTCTCATGCAAAGCAATAGGTGTTAAAATTAACTTGTTCTTCGACAGATTATCTTATTCTTCAAATCAAAGTGTGCATATCATTTCAATTTGTACTTCGTTTCATTGTCCTATGTTTCGAAACGAAATGTACTTTTAACGCGTGTTCGCAGTTTTTGGAGTGTGGCATATAATCATCATATTCGAGTATCACGTTACCTCGAACATGAACCCGGAGATTTTCCTAACATTAACTACTGCTGACCTCATCAGCTTCTTACTGATAGTATATTTAGCTAATAAGTTGATGCAATACTTAATAGATATTAAAATTTCAGGGTGGAAGTTTAACATTCGCTGAGATACATAATCATTATATGGCAGGGTAATACAAAAATGTCGAGTATCACGAAGCTGAAGGCTTGTGAACGAGCAGCAAATACCTGGATGTGTCAGAGGCACATTTGGCGTAAGTTTATCGTCTTTAAAATGCAATTAACCACCGAGTTGTATCCAGAGTAATATGGCATTCTGGAGCTGTAATCATATGAGTGAATATCTTTATGTTTTCGATTTGATTTCATCTTCTACCGATCGATGAGCTGTTTTTTTTTTCTAAAATATCAAACCTCTGCGATAAATATTAGTTGAGGTACGTATAACTGAAAGCCGAGAAAGAGGAATTTTCAACAAGATTTACATAGAAAACATAAAAACATCAGAGAAACAAGCTTCTTTCCTTTCGGCGAAATAATATTAAAGCAAAAGCCTATGCACAATACGCAAAACCAATCAATTATTGAAAACAGTAAACTCCTGATCAAAAGTTTAAAACCATTTGGTAATGTAAAAAATAACAACGTTTTAGTGATAAATTAACTCTTTCGACTAGTGATCAGTAGTTGCTAAAAGTAAAAGGTGAGAAAGATGAAAAATACCTGCTGTAATGTTTCATTTTCAAAATGTAAATTTCTGTCAAATAATGAGTTTTTCAGTTGATCAAAATTATAAGACCAGAGTAATAAAGGTTTAGTTGCAGGGTAATTTTCGGTGCTTCGGATCAGTTACAGGTTTGCACTGATCGTGTGGATGTGTCACTATGAATAAAGCATGTAAACTCTCTGAATTAGAACGTGGTCGAATTGTTGAACTGCATAACATGTTTGTCGCAGCGTGCACTCGCAGCTGAGATTCACCGCAGTAAAACTGTAATTTTTAACTTTCTATAGGACCCTGAGAGTTAGGGAACAGAAAAATGTAATGGTAAACCGACAAAAATTTCCCCTGCATTGAGTAGGAGAATTAAACGGGTTGTTTTTCTAGGCAGAGGACGGTCTTCCAGGCAAATCAAGGCACTCACAGATGCTGATTGCAGTTCAATAACCATGAGGCGACACCTGCGAAAAAAAGGCATGAAGAACAAAAAAAGTCTGAATGGTCCTCGGTTGTCCCAATGTGGACCGTTTACCGTTTACTCGAAAACACCTAATATGGGACAATGAAAAGGGGTGTAAATTTGGTTTTCTGGTGAGAAAATTTCAATCTGGATGGGTCTGGTGGCTCCCTACGGTATTGGAATGGCAGAGAGATGCCTCCTCAAATGTTTTCCAAGCGGCGCAGCCGTAGAGGTTCCCATAGGGTGAGGGGTGCCTTTTCCTACTGGGGATCAATAACCAAAGCTTCAGGAGGTGGAGGATCACCTAACAGATCCTGGTTACGTCGGCATGTAACAAAAATGATCTTTGTCGATGGAGGTCCCTCGTTTGTGTGGTGATGAATGTGTTTTTTTTTTTTCTGGAGGTTAAAGCAGCAGTGCAGACTGCTTGCCACACTATGATCTTCCAAGAAAATAGTTTCTCTGTTTTACGTCATCCAGTATGTTTGCCAGAATTTAATCCAACGGAGAATCTTTGGGGATGGATGCGAGGGATGTTTACAGAAAAAATGGTAAGCAATTTGTGACAGCAAACGACCTTCGTGTTGCCATCTTTAGGAGCTGGGACAACATTCCTCCAGTGCTGATGGAAACCCTCATTTCTAGTATGGCACATAGAATTTTTGAGGTTATCAACAAGAATGGAGGTAGTACTCATCACTAAGTTGAAACATTGCTCCCTTCAGAGTCCTCGTCGAAAGGTTAGCTGCTATTTTCTGTTTGTAGTCTTATAATTGATCAACTGAAATAATCATTATATGACAAAAATGTACCGGTACGCTTCTGAATAAATTACTACAGCAGGTATTTTTCGTTTTTATTTATTTCTCACTAAACGTTACTCTTTATATTTTCTAGTGGTCCGAAACCTTTGTTCACAAGTTAATATCAGCTATTGTAACGCCGAGCGCGGTCCAGCAGTGTTCCTGTTTGCACAAGTGTCGTGTCCGACTCGAGTTACCTAACTTACAAAAAGAGCTTAACCACTTCTCCACATCTAAATTGTCTTAGGGAATGATGTCGCTGAAACTGGTGAATGATTAATCAATGATTTTTTAATGATACTATACGTTTCAAAATCATTATCCTATCCTATTTTCGGACAAAAAACACATTTACCATAGGCTCATACTTTAAATTTAAAGACAAACCACCTACACCGCTCCTGTCTGGTGTTATCTACCGTTTCAAATGCAGAGGATTCAACTCCTCGTACATTGGTAGCACTGGAGAACATTTCAAAGCTCGCATTGACCAACATTTAGGTTTATCAAGCCTAACCGGTCTACCACTTGCTAGGCCTTCCCATTCAGCTCCCCGTCTACATGCTGAGCAAAATGACCATCCCATAAGCAAAAATGACTTCTCAATCATTGCCTCCTCCAATCCAATCGAACTCACAACATTAGAATCCCTTTATAT
>LQNS02278091.1:7112902-7127842 GCA_001587735.2 Parhyale hawaiensis | reverse complement strand
AAGGATTTTTAAAGCTTTCGGGCGGTCTTTGTTGCTTGTTTTGTGCAACGCCTTTGAGTATTCTCCACGATTCTTTAGGGTCACTTCTAGCATCGTGAAGCGCATTGTGAAGATCTTTTCGTTTGGCATCCCGAACCATTTTTCGAACGTCATTTTTTTTTTTTTTTTGAGCAACTTAAAACGTTTCTGGAGAGCGGCATTGTGTGGATCTGATCTCAGCTGCCGTAGTAATTGATTTTTCTCGTCACTTTTTCGGTTAATGTCATCATTTATCAATCGTGCGGGTGGACGTCGCATGGTGACCGTCTTAACTGGTGCACATGCATCCGTAAGGAATTGTGCTAGCCGCTGTCATTTTGGTCACGGCATTACCAGTTACACAAGTACTGCCAAAGGACGAGTGTACTGATACGCCGGGAAGACAGATTACGACAGCAATAATAGGTACACTCGAAATAAAGAAAGAATTTGACATGTTTCTGTTAAATTCCATTCAATGAGAACGCACTAATAGTACAGCAATAACGGAGTTCATGGCATCATCTTTATCGATTCTTTGGCCAGAATCCATTAAGTACAACAACATATTGTTGCTGGTGACAGACGCAGAAGCACAAATGAAGAAAACCTCTGCTTCTCTACAAATTCTGTAGCCCAATATGCCGCACCTAACTTGCCTCGCACCCGGCTTGCCAGAGTTGCAGAAGAGGTACGGACGCACTTGCAGGACGTTGATAAACTATTATCAAACGGCAATATACTGTATATATGTCGTATTGGCCTGATAGCGGTACATCCCCTCCGAGAACCTTGCAGGTTAGGGAGGCAGGCCTAGTTCTTCTAATATCCTAAGTCAAAATAACTATATATACGGGTTCAGTATGAATTAAACTTCTTATTTCACTACGGGAACCAGTCCTAACCGCCCCTAATCTACAAGGTTGGTGGGGTAAAAGCTCATTGTAAGGGGGCGGGTACTAGGGTGAATGGTGGCAGCACAAAAAAAATTTGAGCGCTTTGCTGTCGAGAAATGGGTGTGCGTTGAAACGTAGAGTTGTTTTCCTTCAAAATGAGACCGAATTTGCATAAATCCACGGTGTTTATAGTTTTTCTTTTACTTTTTGAAGACTCAGGCCGTTAGGTGGCCAAAATTTTGGTACCTCTATCGAACCAGATGGCCATGTCATAGGCCGTTTTTGAATATAGTTAGCCATCTAATAGGCTGTATCGAAATATACATATATATATTCCTGAAAGCCCCAAGTGGATGCGAAATATTCAGAGAGAAGGCTCCTGATGTGCTCCTTCTCCCTCAGCATATTGCAGTGTTTCCCATTGTGGGTGCGTATCAGGAAGCCAAGAATGCAACGGGAGGACTCAATAGGACTAAAATAAAACTTAGCCGTGACCGCACGTAGCAAATTTACATCACATCGACGAGTCGGAAGTATTTGACTGTGGCACCTCAAGCCTTCGTATGTTGTTTTCCTGAATATATCACCGTATTTTTTCGATTTATTTCATTCAATCTCATGCTCATTACTGACCAGCTACTTGAGCTGCAAACTATCGTAAAATGTTGTCGCCAAGTACAGAAAGTTCGATCAATGGCTAACTGTTACTGAGGTTTCTCTCGCGTACAGAACTGGCGATAATGGTGCTTATATTTGTTGGTAAAGAATAAATATGTTCGGTGAAGAGCACTGTGAACTGAATATGAAGTGTAAATTAGGCTTCAATCAAGAAAAATAAGTTAAATCAGGAGGCCGAAAGGGAATAAATTCGGCGCTAATGCTGTGAAAGTTTCCACCAGCATGCACTCTAATTTTCTATAGATAACTGCTAAATTAGTATATTTAATCTTTATTAATACGCTAAAGATCAATTTCGCAATTTAAGTCGATTTTATTGGTTAAATTAGTTAAAATACTGCTAGGCTGCTCAGCCATAGATTCGTCGATGATGACGTCACTTTTTGGTGTTAATTTCTCGTGAGTCCTCCCGTTACGCTCTTTGCTTCCTGATTCATATGAACCTACGGACCCTTGTGGTTCAAGCACGGACCCCCTACTGGTTCATTTTGTTTGAAGGTTCGGTGGCAATATTACATTCTTTTCATCCCAGAGATGATGATAATTACAGAATATTTTAAGGTTATAGCAAGAATAATATAAGTCTTAAAAGCTTTTAATAATATTTTACATCAATTTATTGAAATTGAAGAATTTTAACTACGGTCTAGTTACCCCTGAATGCTAGAGCTCGATCACAAATACTTGGCCTTTTCCTTTTCAAAAACGGCTAGAACAGCATATGCTAACCATCATTCAATGCAAAGAGTGCAAAGAGTCAATTTAGGCGACTCACATTAAATTAAAGAGAGTTAATGTGGAAACTCGCTGTAAAACTCGCTGTATATGAATAATGGGCTGAGCTGGGATGTCACGTGACTGTGACATTAGTTGATTATATGTTTGGCGGATGTTGTTATGCCTCTGCCGTTCTGTATTAACTGAAAAGCAATAGCCTGGAAGCCATCGATATCTACAATACTCATTCAGTACGTAATATACTAAGTTGATGCCATTTTAATGGCGTTGGTCCATGTGGTTTAGCCTTTAGGGTGATTTCACAGGGGGTAGGTAGAAAACTGAACTTTGGGAACCACTGGCCTATTGTAATGAGATGGGGTACATGGATAACCGCAGCATTATAATATGCTAGACATTTTACAGTAGTGAAGGTAGGACAAATATGCATTATGCAGTCAGTTCGTGTTATCTGTAGAAGCACTGTATGATGAGACATAATGGCAGTATGAATTATTTTCTATTTCACGTAAAACACTAAATTATTTGGTAAGCTCCTAGAACAGTCCAGCGCTGGAGTGATCTGGGGACTGAGCATTTACTCAGGTTCCTATTATAATACAGCATTCTATATACTGCAGTCTCCTGTAGAATTCAAGCCTTGAGTCTTGTTGTTATTATTTTTATTTCACCGGTATTGAGAATATGAGCTCCACCGAGCCTATGCAGAGGCAGGAATGTTCTTTTAGTGTATAACCTGACATAACCTAGCCTGAAGTAACCCTTACTGACCCTGACGTGAGGTAACCTATGGTTACGTTAGGTTACTTTAATTGTTAAATGTAAATTAAATTGTTTAATTTCATTCTTATATATACTACAAAGCTGGACACTAAAAAGAAACCTTACAGCTACAGTATATAATTTCCTGTTCATGCAATATGCGCATAATTATTTTGAGTGCAAAAATACATTGTTTCTAATTAAAATAATAACTTCTCTCAGTGTTTTTATAGCTTCATATGAAAAAAAAAATGCTGAGTTTTAGCCAAAACTTGATAAGTTTTACGTGCTATTTTGCTACTAATGAGAAGTATTTTACTAGAAATAAAACTATTTGCTAGAAATAAAAACTATTTAGCTAGAAATGAAAACTATTTTGCTATGATACCTGCAATACCGACTTTTTTAAGTGCTATTTTAACGAGATTTTTAGCGCTATTTTGACCACTTTTAGAACTAGATTTAATCATCAATGTATGAGTGAGTGCTTCCTAGCTTGCTGGGTGACCATCTGCTACCATCAGATAAATAAAAAGGTAAAGTCAACGATGACTGTACCCTCCACAGGGAAACCCACTTGCAATGGTTCTTGATGCAGATATAGGCCACATGGCCCACGAGGACTAAGTAGAGCCGCAGCCGACCACGGGTCGCTAAGAACTATGGCTCTGAAACGGAAGGCCCAACAACCTGAGCCCTCCTCCTATTCCTGGTAGACAGGTGCTCCCTCCCCCCAGCTCTGCATACCAAGCAATTGCCGTCTCAGCACGCCCGATGCCACAAAGATCTCTTGACATGCTTGTTTCTAGAACTCGGTACCTCTAACACTGAAGTCAGTATCGCATGGCATGTTGCTGTTACAGTCTCATGATGTCATTCAGAGTACATCAAACAACATCTTGAGGGGGAAATCTAACATCGGAACTTCACAAAACAGAGACCTAGGCGCAGATTAATGGAGATACACAGAAGCACCCAGTTACCACTTGCATGTTCGTTTACGAAGTTCAAGAACCCCTTGGTGGAAGAGAGCCCAAGTAGCATGCAACAAGCCCTCTCACTGGCCGAGCGCACTCGGCCGTGTACATAACGTAGTATATACCGTTACAGTTACAACCGCGGGGCTCATCGCGCCTCTCAGAGACCGTAGATATCTCTTAAGATACTAGAAAGTAATTGCTACAATGTTGTTACGCAAGCAAATCTAGACCCCTATATTCATCACAAAAGCACGTATATGCACAAGTTGTTCAAGTTTCAAACTTTCTATTTATTGTACTGTAAACGTACATATTAGGGAGATCAAGCCTAAAGTAAACAAAAAAAAAATGTGCAGTTACATGATTTATGTCTTAAGAATCTAATTTTTGAAGCTTGATCTCATACTGCTTTAAAGGGAGCGTCTCACTGAGATTTATAAAATTCTTGATATTTCTTTTCACAAGACAGTAACTATGCATTACACAAACAAGCAGGCAAAACTTTAGGCAACCAGTGCAACCCTAAATAGGTAGAACAAGGTGCTATGTCCGGGGGGAGGGAACTTTTTCAAACAAAAAGTCCATTTTATATTCTTCAAGGAATTTTTCATTATTCCTCCCAATCTTCATGAAACTTTGTACAGATATATAAAATCAGGAAAGAATGTGGGTTACACCCCTGTACATTTTCCCATTTTCGGCATAGAAAACGAGTTACTAAAAGAAAACGGAAAACCTTTTTCTTTAATTAACTCGTTTTCTATGCCGAAATTTTAAAAAAGTACATGAGTCTAATACACATTATTTATTGTTTTTACATATCTGTAGCAAGTTTCACTCAAATCGGTACATATATAGAAAAAATTGAACTTTGAACCCTTTGGCGGGAATTTTTTTATTTAAAATTTAAAACTATGAAAAAAGATTTTTGTTTTAGTACTGATTTGAGTTAAACTTGGTGCAGATATGTAAAATTTGGAAAACAGTGTAGATTAGATTCGTGTACTTTTTCTGGATTACTGCATAGAAAATGAGTTATTCAAAGAAAACTGTTTCTCCGTTATCTGTAAATAACTCGCTTTCAATGCCAAAAATGAGAAAAAGTACTTGAGTCTAACCCACATTCTTTTCCAATTCTACATATCTGTGCCAAGTTTCATTCAAATCGGAAGAACAATAGAATACCATAATTTGAACCATATGGAGGGAAATTTCTGGTAGTGAAATTAGAGAACACTACTGAAGAAACAGGTTTCCATTAAAGTCCCGATTTGAATAAAAGTTGGTACGAATATGTAAAATTTAAAAAGAATGTGAGTTAGACTCACGTACTTTTTCCTATTTTCCGCATAGAAAATGAATAATTATTCAAAGAAAATGGGAGCATCATTTACCATTGTCTTTTCTTAAATTCCTATTTTCGATCTATGCACAGATTTCAAACCGTTATATCTTATGCAGTGTTTATCCGATTTTCGACACTCAAGTTTCAGAATGAGAGGGAATGTATCATATGACTACGGTCAGAGCCATTATTTCAAAATTTGTTCTGAAAATATTTGCACCTGAGTTTGTTTTAATATATTGCAAGAGAAAAATAAAAAAATAAATAAAAATGGAAATTTGAATACATTTCCAAAACTGGAAGGAAATCGAGAAAAATCGCACTGATCTCGTGTTTGCCTTGCATTGATAATGTTTAGAACCAAATATCGATAAAGTCTAAAAAAATACTTTAGCAATTATAAAAAAAAAACAAATTGTAACTTCCAATAGATCATAAATGTAAAAAAATATGTAAACAAAATAGTCTTAGAATCCTGATTTACATACGGTACCAATGTTTCAGACACATCGGACCGTAAATAAAAAAGTTCCCCCAAAAGTGAGACGGTTCCCCATAAAAACGTCATGAAAAAATAAACTGATTTAAATATTGCTACCATGCAACTAAGCCTGCATGATCGTATTGTCAAGGACCAGTATAATTAGCTCTAAGATAATGTCTCTCCCCCCACACCTCACTCCACTTCCTCCTCCAGTTAATGCAGAACTCCTTACTCCATCGCTGCAATCAACGCAAAAATATTAGGGGAAAATTAAACTCCAACCAGTCGCAAACATATTTGTGTCTCTCCTTAACTCCGTTTTTTTTTTGTGGTCTATTCACATAGAAAACTTTCACTGTTTGATCGCAAGCAGCTTTGCGCTGTAACGCTCATGTGGCAGTCAAGCCGTACAATTGAGCCTCTCGTTGCATTTCAGATGTTGCTCTGACGCTCAGTTCAATGAGCATCGGTAGTGGATTTTTGTCCAGAGTAACGGTAACTGAAACGGTCGTGTACTACTCTGTCGAGGAAGCAAAGAGCTTAACTGCGCCTACACACGAAACTTGGTAAAATATCGTAAAGTACAAGTCCGAACAATAACTTTTACTGTGGTTTCTCCCGTTCAAAAAATATAAGACTGCTTATATTTGTTCGTGAAGATTAAGGTCATGCTTCGACTCGTCGATGTGACGCCATTCGGCTACATGCTATCTCGGCCAAGTTTGATATTAGCCCAATTGAGTCCTCATGTTATCATCTTTACACGCAAATACTCTTTGCTTACTGGCTCTGTCTTTCTGCGGCTCAGCCGTTCATGGCTACAACAGATGGTGCTTCAAGAGTTATCTCTTCAAAAAGCAGCGGTTGTTTCTATCATTAAGACGCTGAAGGCCAGGCAGTCGATTAAATAGAGTACCACTGAATCAGGCCCGGGTTTTTATATTGTTCTCCATTTGACTTGGAGCAAGGAGGTTCTAAAAAAGAAGAGTGCACCCTATCTATTTATCCTGTGGGAGCGTTGCGAGTAAACTTTTCCCTTAAACTGGCTGAGTGGCTTATCCAATCGGAGAGCAGCATTGCCTACGTGAGGCATTGCCTCACGTAGGAATAAGTCCTGAGCTCAAATTTTTGCAGCTATTAACCATCGACAAAATTTCGAGCGGATGGAAGTACCTATGTAAAGGAAACTTGTATCCTGTATACCAGCTTATGATGAAAGTAACAGGGTGAGAGTGGGATATAAATCTTCAGACACGATTGTTTTGCAAAAATATTGAAGAACTGCCTGTCTGTATCTTCCTTAACTATATGCGCTGACCACTGCCACTTCAGCCAGTTTAAGATCTCCAAACGCTAGCTTCAGTCACGTGACAAAGCCATGTGTTTACTCGGCCAGGGAAGGCTAGCGCGTACTCCTCCCATTGAAGCTCCTTGACTTAAAGACATCTAACGGTGCAAAACAAAAAACAAACAACTATCATTTATTATCTCGTATACAGGATACAATGGTTACACCTATCGAGGTTTTCTTTTGGCCTTAATTCTAGAATTTTGAAGATCCAGTAGTGTGAAGAGCAGGAGAAGCAGTCCGTGCTGAGAGTCAATTAATTTAGGATCCCTCATCGTGCATCGCCTGGCCTCTCGATGCTAGAGTGCTCCACGCAGTGTAAATCCGTAGCGTGCCGTCCGGGGAATCGAACCCGCGCCTCCGTTGATGCGATGCCGAACCGTTGTCACTTCACCACCAAGATGGCTGCCGTGAAGGAAAAGTGTGATGACCTGTCACCAGCACTCAGAAAGAAGGCTGAGTTGCTTAATTTCTGCTCACAGTGCAATTTGTTACGCGATTTGTCCAGTTTGAATGAAAAAAAATATATCTATGTATATAGACATAGCCGCCATGCTAATTTATAATTTATTTTTCTACTGTTAGGCTGCAACTTACAAAGAGAGCCTGCCTCACGGAGGCAGAAAGATAAAGTACTTAATTTTGTTTTGATACTACTGTGATATGTTAGTAGAACTGCATATGCCTCTTACGTTTACAGAAGCATTCCATTGGGCGATGAAGCTACACTGTCTAAGCCTGACTTGCCTTTAACGATATTTATGGCAGGTGTGTGGGGGCTCCCAACCAATCAATTGAATTTCACAAATCGGTCCTCATTTGGCTATCCTTGAAATTTCCACAAATCCAATGTTGCTCCGTGAATTAAAATTTTAAGCTCGCCAGGCGTAGTTGGGCCGCTTTTCGCAACACGATTCAAAGCGACGGTGGCGAAGCTATCGTTTCTCAAGCCCCAAAATTCTCATTTTGCCGGCCAGTCGAATGTGTCTTAAACTATCGAAAGCCAAAGTTGTAGGGTATAAAAATATAGCCATATTGACTCACGAGAACATTGAAAATTAATTACCTGGAAAAAAATATTAGGTTGCACTTTAGCAAATGTGTAACTATAATGTTGGACGGCGATCGCATATACACATGGTCCGATGTAAATTTCTTTGTTGATTGGTTTATTCATGCGATTATCTACCGATTATCTACCGATTTATGCTGCGCTCTATGAAAAAAAGTCAATGAGGTGAAACTTAGGCCGGATGGGGACTAGGGTCATCCTGTCACGCTTTATTGAAAATAGATGGGCAGAAAATGCATTAGATTGCAGATGTAGGTAGACGTAGTTTGATGTAAGAATTGAATGTAGTTTTTACTCGGCCACCGTTAGCATCCAAGCAATTAAAATATGCTAATATCACCTAGTTTTATCTGATACCATCCCAGGGAAGGGGCGTGCTTCTCTGATAAACTGGAACGGAAATCTCTCTTATGTTATGGCAACTTGAGTTAGCCGTTGAAGCGCATTATTCAGCAGCACAATAGTAACGAAAATAGGATCATTAATCTTGAGAGGGCGGGCACCCTAGGTGATATGAAGACGAGAGGAGCTGGACAGGCCGTAAATAAAAATGAAGCATAGCCCCAAACAGCGACGTAGAAGCTTAAAGGAAACGAAGCAGCCAGAAAAGAGAGGTATTTCGGAAGAAGGCCCAACTAAGGTTTTCTTAGGATTGATTTTTTTTGTATAAATTCAAAGATTCGGACTATTTCTGGTTCCTACAAGAATTACTACAAAATACCGTAGCGATACTGGAAGAGGTTTATTATCTTATTTGAACGTAGCCTCTTCAAGCGTTTATTGACGGAAACTAGAAAGCCCATGAAAAATCAATTTATATATGAAAACGGTGAAGCACCGCCTAATTTAATTAACTTCCCCGTCGCGTAACCCGCAGGCGCCGTGATGTCCCATCCATCTCTACTTGGTTTGAGTTATATGCTGGAGGAATGGTCTGAGGTTATGTACCTTTGCATTTGCATAAAAATGCAACTTCAAGGGTAGCTACTGAAATTTGGCACAGTCATTAAAGAGATACGCAGGTTAGTATAGTATATTTAGTCTATATGGTAGATAATAATCTCCTAGTTGAAGGTGTTAACCTACAAACCTCTTCCAAGCATCCTAGTCAAACCAGTGTAAGCAGCCCTTTAAGGGCGGGGCTGAATTGAACGCAGCAATGCAAAATCCAATCTATTAACTAATGTTCTTTGAGTTTTCGAATATAAATATAATTTTAGCGATTGAGACAAGTTATACCACGCGCTCAAGTGAAGTTTGTCAAAGTTACTTCGCGTTCTTGGCCGCGCCCATCGGACTCCTTACGCTGGTTTGACTGTAATGACCTGTGGTTGCTTTTATTTGTGTTTCTGACTATATCTTTCTTGTGTGAAACCCTTGGGCCGAAGAGTCTTAAAGCGCAACCGACCCACTGGAAGTCGAGTAATATTAAAGAGCTTTTAATCTATTTTTTATAAGTAAAGTTAAGATTCATTTTTTAAAGGTGTCAGCATTTATATGGAGCGACGATAACCAGGCTGTGCTGCACCCCACTAATCTGAATCCCCATTTTTGAGCTTCAGTTATAACTACTCCGCCACAGGAAACGAGCATATTAGAAAAAATTATTGTTGCGTTTCTGCATCTAAAAATGTTGTTTCTATACTGCGTCGATCATCTACTTAGTTCAAAAGTAGTGTACTGAGTGTAGGCATAATATCGACGCACGATAAAGTAATAAAAATCAAACTTAGAAGCAATAATATCTTCATTAATAATTCTGCTTGAGACTTCCATCCGTCCGTACGTCCGTCCTTCTATCCGTCCGTGTCTCTGCACGTTACGCTTTTCAATATAAGATAGGGAAAAATTCAATTTGAAGAAGCTCATATTTTCGCTGGAACGAAGTTCAACCATACCTCTTGATTTGGTTTTGTTTATCGACGGCAGAGGGGTACAACCAAGGAGCTTCTAACGAGAGGAGCAAGCCCAAGCACTCTCTGGGCGAGTAAACACATGGCTTTGTCACGTGATCGAAATTGGCGTTTGGAGTCCTTGAAGTGGCTGAAGTGGCAGTGGTCAGCACATATAATTAAGGAAGATACAGACATGCAGTTCTTCAATATTTTTGCAAGACAATCGTGTCTGAAGATTTCCTTGACAATGTTCACCCTGTTACTTTCATCATCAGATGGTATACATGATACAAGTTTCCTTTACATACTTCCATCCGCTCGAAATTTCGTCGAAGGTTATTAGCTATAAAAATTTGAGCTCAGGATTCCTTCCTATATAGGCTGCGTGAGGCATTGCCGCTCTCCGATTGTATATGCGACTCAGCCAGTTGAAGGGGAAAGTTTACTCGGCTTAAACTAACTTATACTACAATACTGCTCAAGAATGTTTAACCAAAACGCTTTTGATAAATCGGTCAGTTCTGAATGCATTCACACTAAGTATAAAAGACAATAAGAAAATTCAACAGATCCCTACTTGAATGTGTGATAAAAATAAGAAAAGACTGATGTGAAAATTATCGAGAAAATAGATACAAATGCAAATTTGAGAAACACATAATAAAAGCGTGAGTTGAACAGATTGAAGAGCATTACGAACTGAATGTACCTCCTATTCGAGAGGTAAAACAAAACATATACACAAGAGAAAAGAAAACACCAGGAACAAAAATACCGAATCCCGTGTGGTCACATGAGATGGCTGCATTATGATCACAATGGTATGAGTGCCAATAGATACAAAAAGCATTGCTTAATAATGTATTGCAGTATCATTGCATCATCTGCTAGCGTTAGGTTGTACGATTTACTTGGCGGTATGTTAGACGATACGAGTAAGGGCAGATAGACTACGATACATCAGACGTAGCTCGCCATGAGTCACGTGACGTGCTTCAGTTTAGACGGACGGGGTTATGTTTGCAGATTTGAAAGAGGTCTAACTAAGAAATGTAGCAATGGCGTAGCTTAGGAATTGTGCGTAATAGAAAATAAAGATATTCAATAACCGTGGAATTTCCACGGGTCCCGCTAGTCTTCATTAGTCGGATATCAACACTGACTGAGCAATAAACGGATAGGGATAAGAATTCCAGATGTAGCAATCTCTTGTAAGCTGGACTAATTATTTGTGCTTATCCATCTCTATCAAAAACTTATTACAAAACTTGTCGCAGCCGATTTTTCAAGCATCCACTTCGTCCACAGCGTGACAGGACATAAATGAATATATTAACATATAAACACACGACGGTATTGATTGTATTGTTTTGACACCAAAAGAACTGTGACAACGCTATTCCTAGGGAAGCGCAACTTTATATAACACTAAGCAAAGACCATTGGAAGATCGATTAGCTGCTTCAGATTGATTAATTGCTAGTTGTTAGTGGCATCGCAGAGCCGTAGATGCTTTGAAGAAAGTTTCTCATACCTAGCATTTCAAGCTATAATTTCACTGCATGAACCAGTAATTCTTAATCTAGACATTCTCACGTCTCCACAGTGAGTGAAATCAAAGAGCTAAGAAATACCAAAGTTATAAATTGTACTGTTCCACAACCACATAAAAGCACTGTGATTGAAGTATTCACAAACACTACCGTGATGAACTCCAAAAAGAGCCGTCCTCAGTTGCAACTTTCTTTTCCCCTTTTACTGTACAGCATTCATGTCAGGGCATCACGTCCTTAAAAATTATGGAAGCTTTAACTATCAGACAATAACTTCCGGCAAATAACGTCAAATACAACGAATTTTTGAACTTTCTCAACCTCTACCAGTAGCATCGCCCCTCCAGTAGCACCCGGTTCTTTCCGTTAAAAACTGTTCCATCGGCTAGCTCGTCACCAAATCTGCTTCAATCTCCATCGTGATAGAACCCATGAAGAGCAGTGCCTACGTTTTTTTTTTTTAAATACTACCTATATGAAATCTTCTGTGTATTTTCTTTCATAATAATTTTCATTTGTTTCAGATTTTAATTTGCCTGATGATGCCATCTGTTAATTGCCGAAACGTCGCCTTTAACATTGCCTTTGTTTATTTTTGATCGAGAATTGTGCTTAGACCTAATAAAATATGAAATGATCAAAAACTAGCTTTTGGAATTTTGGAAAAAAGTGTCTCACCGTTTTTCAAACAGTTCTAAGAATACAGTGAATTATGTTAGATAACTAATAGAAATGTCATGAGAAACGGATGAATTAGTCATTCAGAGGACCCGAAAGAACTGGCAAGTTCTGGACTATTTCTAAAATTTTGGTAACACTGCGTTGTTTGTCTAAACACTGCGTCGTCGTTGTGCGTCTGTATAGTTACTACATGTTGGTGGTTTTGGCGGTGAGTCCTGTGTGTTTAATGATTAACGAGGTGGTACCTTCCGGTTAGACGAGGCACATTGAGATTAAAAGAGGTTTCTTACTGTTAGATAAGGTACGTCACGGCTAGTAAAGGATCGTTAGAATTTGATTAGGTACGTTACGGCAAGACGAGGTACGCTGCGCTTCTAGGATTGGCAGATTTCAACTACTGTATGATCGTGAAATCAATATTTTTGTAAACCAGGTGACGCCTACGTCTGCTGAGCAGACCCGAGGCACCTGAGAAGCACCTGACCTGGAGACTCTGAACCATCCAACGATGGGTCGCAGACTTCAGCAAACGAGAGTTTCATAAATCTTGAGTTTCATGGCCCGTTTGACAGCTTAAGGGTTCACTGTTGATACAGGACGAGCTCAGGGGACTCTATTCCAGAGCAAAAAATCGTCAGTTCCCAAAAGCAGCAAGGTACAAAGTGTGCGCACTTCGATCCGTATGAGATTTTGGATTTGATATCGACACCTGGACACACATGGGAGGAGATCGCCCTGCTTCCGCTGGATCACGGCTTCAAATTGAGAGAAAACACAACCTTGAGTCACCTGTAATCATGGCTCGTACATCAAAAGTTTTACCAGACTTTTTATAGGTTGCGAAGCTCTGAATACACAGGACGAGTTGCACGGTGCTCTCTGACTCACTGTTGCGAATAGAGAAAAATATCTAGAATAATGCAATGAACTTTTCATTATTTGATAGGCTTTAATACAAATGAAAATCAAAATCTTCGTAGGAAATTTGGCTTCAAGTGTCATTAGTCTATGTAGTAGCAACAATAGATGAAACCCATATATCCCATGTGGATTAGCCACCTCCTAAGTTTACGGACCCCACGGCTCATGTAAATTGGGCCAATGTGGTGACAACATACCTGCCTAGTTTATCTGGGTCCGACTTGGTTATCGCATGTATGTAGTCAACGTGACTCTAGCTGCAGTGCAATGCGCAATGTAGATGCCACTTGAGGGTAGCATGAAAAAACATTAACATTTCAGTGAAGCTGCTGGTAACCACATAGGCCGGTGCAATATAAGCCAAGCCCTCCAGTGGATACCTACGTTGCTGCTACGTAGGCCCGATATGACAGCTCATGCCAGTTACCACTTTAAAACCACGTTGCTATCTACAGTGCCTAGACATAAGTATTTGCACAACTCTATTTTTTATGTATTTTAAAAAATTTAGGGACTGTTTTAGGATAATTAATACAGGAAGTTTATATAACATATATATATATGTATAATATTTAAACAGAACAGTCAAATGTGCACTTATAACAAGAAAATTTAACACAAGTAAAAGTAATGAGGGACAAAAGAATTTGACCAAAATAAATATGATGTTGAATTTTTGATATTTGATAGTATAATTTGTATAAATTAGTTTGGAAATTATTTTAGAACGTTCACGAAACGTCTCGAAACAAATGCAATGAAAGCAAACCACAGCCGGCGCAATCATTACCTCTCTAGACCTCTTTGAAGTGGCGCACACTTTCACTACAATGCCCAAAGTTAATGGAATCCGTGAAACTATTCGTAAACGGATTTATCAACTTCGTAGTGAGGGCTTAACTTATATAATAATAGCAGAATGTGTCAATATTCCTTTTTCAACGGTTGGAGCAATAGTCCGCAAGTATCAAGTGACTGGGGCGGTGTCCAACTTGCCAAGAACTGGAGCTCCGCGTAAGATCATGGGTCGTCCTTGGCGCTACATGCTGCGTAAGGTGACTAATGACCCCATGACAACTCGTGCTGACCTTCAGAGTGAACTGGCGTCTCAGGGACTGCATGTCAGCAAGAAAACCATTGTTGGGGAATTGAACCGTACTGACATTCATTCTCACACTTATCGCAAAACTCCTCTTCTTCCAGCAAAACATGTCAAGAGCCGCTTAACATTTGCCAAAGACCACCTGGGCAAAGGAAATGAGTTTTGGGAAGGGGTTATATGGTCTCACGAAACTAAAATAGAGCTTTTTGGCCGAAAGGAAGCTCGGCATGTATGGAGGAAACGTGGTTCTGCCTATGACCCTAAGAACACCATCCCCACCGTGAAGCAAGGAGGGGGCAGCATCATGGTGTGGGGTTTCTTTACTGCCCATGGTGTTGGGGATCTTCATATCATTGATGGCAAGATTTATAGTTTCATGCACAGGGAGATATTAGAGAAGAAGATGCTTCCAAGTGCCAAAAAATTCTACGGACGGCGCAGGTGGACCTTCCAACAAGACCCCAAGC
>LQNS02278091.1:7080031-7112773 GCA_001587735.2 Parhyale hawaiensis | reverse complement strand
ATACCATCAAGTGAATGTGAAAAGTTAATTTCCAGCTATAACAATCGTCTCCATGCTGTTATTGCCAATAAAGGTCACGCCACCAAGTACTAATGTCATAATTTTTTTGGTCAAATACTTTCGTCCCTCATTACTTTTGCTCGTGTAAAATTTTCATGTTATAAGCGCACATTTGACTGTTCTGTTTATATATTCTATTATATATAAGTTATATAAACTTCCTGTATTAATTATCCTAAAGCAGTCCCTAAATTTTTTAAAATACATAAAAAAGAGTTGTGCAAATACTTATGTCTAGGCACTGTATGATCCTTTTGGAGTTAGGTAATTTGTCAGTTAGCTACTGAATCAAAAGAAAAAATAATAGTTAGCCTCTTGTTGCAGCAAATACATAGCCCCCACTGCTCATAAAAGATGACGACAACGATGAGCAGGTAGACAAGCATTTATACAATCAGAGGTGCAGCAACACCACTTTCTATGCAGATAGCGATTGTTAAAAAAAAGTTGCATGAGAATGGACGTTTATGAAGAATATGATCTTTTTTAAAATGCAATTTATTGCTTTCAAAATATATTCAATAATGTGGATGAATTTCTCAAGAATTTTCATGTTAATGTTAGGTAATATAGTACCTCTAGGCTTTGGATATCCAATCTGTTATGCTCGCATAAAGAAAGGGGAGGGGGCAACGTTGTACTGGTTCATTTCGCGTTGGAAATAAATTTCACTAGTTTGTTAGTCATAGTAGAAATCTTGATCACTGAATGATTACAATAGATAAGGTAAGGGGCGAAGAGGCTGGTTTAAATTAGATGTCGTTGGACTAGATTTGATATGACTAGGTTAGTTCAGAATAGACTACCTAGGATAGATACGAATAAGTTAGGTTACGTTTAAGTATAATAAGTTAGGATCCAGCACCCCAAAATAGCATGGAATCTGCCTTAGAGATAAGTTAAGTACGTTCGCCCCTACTATGCATATTATGGCGAGTAGCGGCACCAGGAGGAGCCTGAAGGTTACCTTTACCTTAACAAGTCCTTCGGAACGTCTGTGTTTCGAATTCACTTTGCTTCTTTCTGTCTTCATACTTCTACTGATTTCATTTTCCTCTGTTCTTCCTAATATCTCTCAAATTACCGTTACCGTGCTCGTTAATCTTGCGAGGAATCACTCACTTTCGCTCGTGCATAGGTTTCACGTTTCTATCAATTTGTAGTATGCATTGTATTCTCCTTCTTTCTTCCTTTTTATAAGTTCACTCTGGTGCCCAACCTATCTGCCAAGACATTAACATAATCAGGACTGTGCACGTCGTTATTTTTGGCAGCATTTATTTCAGAAACTATTCTGAAATTTGACATAGTATTAGAATATGGTGCAAAAACTGCATAGCTTTTGTGATACTAAGTTAGTATTAACATCACATGTAAAATAGTGTAATATATAATAGAATATAATCGATTGCAATAAAGGGCATCCAGGTTCCATACTTTCGGCTTTATTCAAATAACTAGAGTACCCTCGTGGTCATAAATGACTGCGAGGAATTACTGAAGGGCTTGTTTTATTTGAACTGTTTTTGTAACTAATGTTTGTTGCTGCAAAACCGGCCCTTATTATCATAAAAGATAAGTGCTCTCTTTTTAATGTCATCTAAGCAGCACACTCGTCCACACCTTAGGTGACATGCACGAGGAAGAGATTTCCATTATCAAGCAGCAAAACATTGTTGAATTTAATTAAATTCCCTGCGGAGTATCCTAGATAACGAAGGATTAGTCTTCAGTACATCTAAATTTTAGTTTTAAGGCGAACACTGCCCCGTCAAAGAAAGACAAGAAGCTAAAAGAAATAATTGCGTCTCTAGTCCCGTGATAAGTCATCGCTTCGTGGGGGCTTCGTTGATCATATACTGAATTAATACGTCGTGAACTAAGAGCAAACAGCTACGAGAAGCTGCAAAGATCCTTATTAATTTTTCTTTAATTTCAACAAGTGTTTCAAGCAAGAAATACATTCAGGCAAAGGGATAAGGATTTCACTTCTGCCATCTTCTACAATCTGATCATTGATCTGTAGGCTATGAAATCGCAAATTAATACGAAATCTGCAACCTTGCTGGTAACAGTCTCGACCTTGATATGACTGAAGAAGTCCCGGACTTCATGACGGTGACAGTTGGCTCCCCTATTGGCTCTTCAGACCACTCACATCTTGTTGTGTCCTTGGACCTCAATCAGGTTGTTCCTGTGGTAGACACCAGGAGGGTGGTATTTGTCAAGAGCAGGGCTAACTGGGTGGCTATTACTCGGGCAGTAAGAACATTACCTTAGCGTCAGATTATTCACAGTGAAGATCCTGTCTCTGAGCTTAACGACTAGACTGTGTCTATTTTGGAGAGGTTTGTCTCTTAGAGGACTATTCTTGTGAGGTCTCGATATAAGCCGTGGTTTGACGACCAGTGTCGGTTAGCTTTCGAAGCTAAACAAGCGGCTCATCGGGCATGGCGACGTTCGCGTGACCGCACGTTGTGGCAGATCTATGTTTATCGTAGGGCCGAGGCTAGGCGTGTGTATGAGGAGGCACAGCGTCGTCTGAGGCAGCGTTCCAGGGAGTCTCTGCTGAATATTGACCATCCACATCGACGGTGGAGTGAGCTAAAGGGTTCAGTGTTCGGTGCTGAACCTTCGTTGCCGCCCCTTGTTGGTCCAGGTGGGGGCACCATTACTGAGCAATTGGCAAGGGCGGAGCTTTTGTCGGCTCACTTCGACAGGAAGCAGAGCAGAGATGTTATCGCACTGCCTCATGGATGCCACCCTGAACTTCGCTTGACCTCATTGGCTTTCAGATCTGGTGCAATCAGGGTGCTGCTTGAAGGCCTTGATCCGTATGGAGGTGTGGATCCGGTGGGCATGTTTCCTTTGTTTTATAAGCAGCTGGCTGATTTTTTTGCCCCCAAACTTGCAGTGATCTTCCGGCGCCTGATACGGTTAGGAAGTTTTCCTCGTTGTTGGCGAACTGGGAATATTACTCCTATTCCCAAGGGTGCGGTGTCGCCCTATGTGGCCAACTATCGACCCATTACCCTGATGCCCATTTTGTCGAAGGTGTTCGAGAAGTTGATTCTGTTTAACTTGGTGGTTTTGCTGAGGTTACGGGGTTGCTGCCTGCTTGTCAGTTTGCGTACAGAATTGGCTTGGGTTGTTGTGACGCTCTCTTGACGGTGTCCCACCTTGTACAATCTGCGCTGGATTGCGGATCGGAAGCACACCTTGTCCAGTTGGACTTTGGCGCGGCGTTTGACAGAGTTAACCACAGGGATCTATTATAAGAGCTGGAGTCCTTTGGTGTGGGTGTTAGGGTTTTGTCAATCATTGCGATTTTGTTACTGAGCAAACGCAGAGTGTGTCTGTTGACGGCGTTTTGAGCGCCTCAGTCGGGGTGGTGTCTGACGTCCCTCAGGGCAGTGTACTTGGCCCGCAGTTGTTCGCTCTCTATACTAGTGACATGTTCTCTTCGCATGAAAACACGATGATCAACTATGCCGACGATTCCACTTTGATGGCAGTGATACCTGCTCTTCGCCTGCGTGGTGCTGTCGCGCAGTCTCTGAATAGGGATTTTTTCGCGCATTAGTGCATGGTGCTCGGCCTGGAGTATGAAGCTGAATGCCAGTAAGACAAAGTCAATGATTATCAGTCGGCCTCGGACATTTGTACCGCAGCATCCCCAACTAAAGACTGATGACACTTTACTTCAGGAGTCTAGCTCCTTGGAGATTCTTGGTATTGCCTTTGATGAGAAGCTTACTTTTGAGCAGCATATTAGGAGGTTGGTGTCACGTGCTCCCATTAAGATTGGGCTCCTGCGTAAGGTGAATTCCGTGTTTGGTGACAGCCAGGTTGCCCGCAGATGTCTTTATGAGTTTTTGCTGCCTGTGTTAGAGCAATTGGCGTCTGTTGGATCGACTTCCGCCAGCAGGCTGTGCGCTGATAATGATCTAGTGAACCTGTCCCACAGAAGAAGAGTAGCAGAGCTTTGCATGTTTTATAAGGTGTACAATAATGAGAGGCATTGGTTGTATTCTTCTCTCCCTGCCCTCAAGGTTTTTGGGAGAGCGACTCGTGCTGCGTGCGGAGAGCACTCCTTCACTTCGGAGGCTGTCAGATGTCGAACTAATCAGTTCTGTCGGTGCTTCGTGCCCTGGTTGGCTAAGGTTTTTAATTTGTGGCCAGCATCGGCTTTTCGTCGTATTGGCCTGCAGGCGTTTAAGTCAGCTGCTAATGTTTTTTTTTATTTCCTTTAGCAGAGTTTTGTGCTTCTCGGTGTTGCAAGATGCTTCATTTGGGTTGTATTACCTGTCCGTGGGAGCACAAGCGTGAAGTTTTGATAATAATAATATTAATAGTAACAAGCTCGATCTCGGAACAGCGCACATCATTCGCAAAGTGCTCTGAGCCTTAGGTTGCGGCATGTGACCCGGCGCCAGAGCGTAGAGCCCAACATCGCTCAACCGATCCAATTATTGGGTCGTGAAATCCCCTCAATAATAACAACAATAATAATAATAACCGGGCATATTTTTTACGATCCATTTCAAAAGAAGCCGACACGAAATGAATAAGTACACAAAGCGCTTTAATATATTAGATAAGTGTTTTGTATCATTAGACTGCATAATAAGTAACTGAGCAAAAGTTCTGAAATTCTTGCCCTGAAAAACGACTTTCGCTGAGAGCATCGAAAGCTGAGTATAGTAATGGGTCTTAATTAACTAGCCGATACAGATGCCCATAGGAATTTAGGCACCAAAGCGAAATTAACATAAAAATTCTTACAGTTAGTATTAAACAATATGAGCTGTGCAATCCCGCAGCCTTTATCTTAATCTGTCATACAAGTCAAGATGTACTATTTTAGCATATCACTTTCGGCAGTGAATTAGCCTTGATCAGCAAATATGCAGTGATTTTTTTTATTTGAAATAAAAGTTGCCAGTCATAAAGATGGGAAAAAATGAATAAACGTAGATCATGTCTAAAATTGAATATGTCAAGTGCAGTTTTTGCTTTCTGAGTATAACCTGCCTCCAGTGCATTATATTCTACCCTTTTCTAGTTCTGGCTTAGAGCATTTTATTGTCAAAAGTTTTGAAAATAACTCTTCGGAACCTTGCATTTACTGATAATAAATTAATTACAATGTGGTAATATCAGATTCACATTGTTGCTCTATATTTAATTAAGATTGTGCTTATCTTTTGCATCAGGTTGACATAGGTGAAGGTTCCAAAATGTAACTAGAGCGCTCTAAGAGCGCATACCTCCGCCAACCGAGGCAACGGTAGCAAAAAATTCAAATTGGCTCTGAAACCATAATTTTCTTTGTATAAACTCCAAAATCTAATCATTTGTGCCTTTTGATAGTAATAACAGTTTGTGCAATTTTCTTGAAGATCTGTTGACAACTTTTTGAATTATACTGCTAGCAAACGTTACGACAAACATGACTCAAACATACAAACGTATACACCGATCTGCACTAAAATTTAATCATTTAGGCCTTCTAACATTACTAACAACCCCTATAAATTTCATAAAGATCCATTCTTAACTTTTTGAGTTATTGTGCTAACAAGCATAACACTAAAAACAGTGACAAACGAACGAACTCCATAGAAACTCCATAGAAATTTTTTTTGTCACAGCAATTAACGACATTCATGGTCATAATTGAAACTTACAATGGGTGACAAATGGGGTCGCTATAAGCCTATTTGCTTCTTGGACCTTAAAATGGGGGTAACAAAATTTCAAAGGACTGAGGCGAGGAAACAAATCTTCCATTATAAAAAAAAAACACAATATAGTCTCCCGAGTCAAATTAGAAAGCAATTGGAAACAAAAGATCGAGCTAATAACATTCTTAATCTAATAACGGTGGGTTGACACATAACAATAGCATGAATTGACGTGCCATATGTACGCTTACACAGTTCATCTGCAGGAATCACGAGTGCGAACAACAAAGAAAAAGAAAAGGAGAAGGTGTAAAACGAGCAAGGGACAGGGGTTCCAGCTGCCCACCCGTTAAGGTGACCGAGCACCGAACCCGCGCTGGAACCCCAGACAGGTGGCAGCGCGGCGTGCTCGGTCACCTCAAGTTCCGCAAAGTCATCAAGGAAACGTCTGCTGTGATCGGAAAGCTAAAAAAATTAGAGAATTTAAGATGCACGTTTGGGGTTTCACCTGCCCACCCGTTGAATGGTCGAGCGCCTAACCCACGTTGAAACCCCAGACAGGTGGCAACGCGGAGCGCCCGGCCACATCAAGACTCACTGCTAGGACAAAAAAAAATAGTATTGTTCAATGCAATTTCGTCAATATGTCGGAAAAAAAAAGAGTCAGCAAGTGGATCATATGACAATTTGAATAACTATTAAACAGTACGAGTCTCTAACAATTCGTAAAACTAACAATACATAAAACAGTACCCACATTGCATAAGGTATTTAATCCACTGTAAGCATATCATCTTGTGTTAAAAACTAAATTCTTAAAGACCTTTTTTAAAGCGTGGGTGGGCATTAGTAACAACAATTCATCATGGGTATTATTAATTAGCTTTACTAGCTGGAATATTGTGCCTTGTTTTTCAACGTTTAATCTCACAGAGGACAACATAAATTTACTGCTTCTCACGGCATAATAATTATTATTGTGCTGCGGTAGCAGAGGTGACAAATACTTATCATAATAATTTGGGTCATCATAAAAAACTTCTGTGCTAATTTGATTAAAAAATATCGAAAGATGTCGTCAAATTGTAGGAGTCCAAATCTTTTGTACATATCCGTTACATGCATTACAGGTACATGATTTATTGTTTGAACATGTAATATTGCACGTAGTATGGTATTCATCAGAACAATTATACGACTCTTGGATAACAGTGGTGCACCTCCCCATATCTCAATGCAGTAAATCAAATGGGGGTAGACAGTGGCATAATAAATCTCGACTAGCGTAGGTACCGGTAATTTCCTTGCCACTGAAAGAAACATTTCCAGTGTTCTGCTAAGCTTTATGCAAACATCATTTATGTGCCTCGAAAAAGAGAGCTAAGAGTCAACCGTCACTCCAAGGTACTTGATCTCCATGATCGACTTAAGCTTCACAATACACTGTATTAAAAACGAACGAATCATTTACAAAATTTGGTTATCTACTCTTTGTGATATATCTAACAACTCATGCTAACTTCATAAAAATCCAACCATAACTTTTGGAGTTATGGCATTAAGAAAAATGAGGCAGACAAACAAACAAACGGATGGACATATCTTCACCAAAAGTTAATCATCAGTGCCTCCTAACATACCTAACAATCCCTGTAAATTTTGTCCAAGTCGGTTCATAACTTTTAGAGCTATCTTGGTGACAGACAGAGTGACAAACACGACGAAAACATAACCTCCTTGGCGGAGGTAATAATGGCCCATGGAAAAAATATATTTGTTCCCAAAGAAATGCTATCTGATGACATACCTACAGTAGCAGCTGACGATACGCGCGGCACAGTTGTACTGAAGGTCGCACGATCGATCCCCCAAGCCAGGCGCGGCCTTTGTCATGGCGCTGAATCAGCGAATCTGCTTGTGCGCATAACTATCGTGGGGGTACCTGACTTAAGGTAGGGTGTAACGGGTCGTTGAACCTTCAGTTCCGGTGTCATAGTTCATAGCGACCCGTGCTGCAGTAGCACTTACTCCTCTGGGGCCAGTTGGTTTATATGTCAGCCGCACGAACCAGTGCATGTGAATTTCCCAAAGGAGGGTGTACTCATAGTTGACTTTACAAACTATAATTATCCCTGTTCTGTGGGCAAATTTGTAAGCTAACCTACTTTTTAATTATTTGTTGCGGACTGCCTAGGCCACATCACCATTGGGAGACTGAGACTCAAACTGAGCAATGTAACATATGTAGATGGTCCCATAGGTTAAGTTAGACACTGTGAATTGTCTAAAAATGCAAGTATGCACTCACATTGGGTGTCAATTTAGATCCAAAGTTGACGTTTGAGTCCTACATTCGTTCGGTTGCCTCACGTGCATCGCAGAAAATTGGTCTTATGAGGCATGCTTGGAGGGTGTTTGGCTCGGTAGAATTGACACGTCGTTGCTTTAATTGCCTTGTCCTCCCTATTCTGGAGTACTGCTCTGTAGTCTGGGGCTCTGCTGCCGATTGCCATCCGTGTTTGCTTGACAAAGTGGTTCGTCGATGTGCGTTCATGCTGGGTGGTGTTGTGCCTTGTGATCTGGCGCATTGTCGCAGAGTTGGCGGGGTCTGTTTTTTGTATAAAATCTATAACTGCCTCAGTCATCCACTGCCTGAGTTTCTTCCGGATCCATTTGTTCGGGTGAGGTATACTCGGCGTACTGGTGCTCTAGATGAGTTTGCCTTGGAACCGTTGCGATGCCGTACAGGCCAGTGTTCCCTTTCGTTTTTCCCATCGAGTGTGGATGTTTGGAATGATCTTGATGGCTCTGTCTTTGCTGGTGCGGGTATTGGCAGCTTTAAACGATCTGTACACAGAACTATTCTGTGATCTTGGATCTTCTTTTTTTTCATTCTTTTGTTTTCTTCGCCTGCTGGGCTGGTTGCGTGGGGGTTTGTTAACCTCAGGGAGTTTCTCCGTTCCCAGGTCACAAGTCTGGTGTGAGTTAATAATAATGATGATAATAATGCTGAGTTAGAGTTAAAAAGCGTAAGATCACTCACGGCACTTTGCCATATTATAGCATCACTGAAGCTTATACTTCGTAATTGATTACCATCACTCAGAAACCTATTCATTCCAGCTATGTATACGCACATGGTGCAGATACTTTGTTTTATCAACCGAAACTCCCCTGCTACCCAAGAGTGGATGTTCGTGTAAAGCATTTTTGTAGAAATAACAAAAAAAACTTTCTAAATTACACTTTTTTTCGAGTGAGGCTGTGGCTGTTGCTGACTCAGAAACTGCTCGGTCAGACATTGTTGTTCTTAAATTCGGCCCTATGGTGTGGGCTTCAATATTCGCAGTTTCAGTTGGCCTCTCGCGGCACAATCTTTCTTGTATCTAGGGAATGTCAAAGGCTTATTATTACTGGTCGTAAACTCAGATTTTACGAGTGTGCAGTGTACATGTTGCTGGCCTCCGTGTGGGGGAGGGGGGTGCAGATCCCGGCGCCAGCTGGTGAGTCACTCGGCACCTGCTGTGCGGCTGTGTCAACACGTGTGGCCTCTGGAAGTGTTCACCCAGGAAAAGTGTCCAATGGTGTCTCCTTATCTCGATCCATCTGTGTCCACTTGCCCAACCCCCGCAGACCTGTTCACCCACACCTGCGAGATTTGTAGCACTCCGTCTCTGGAATACGAAACATTATTCCAGGAAACTCTCCGCAAATTATCGAACTTTGAAATAACACACTGACGTTGGAACTTATTCTATTTGAAAACACGCTAAGAAACTTCAGCTGCCTTTCTATTAACGATGAAAGTTTTAATGATGAACTCATCTTTTACACACTATAAATATATTTTGGGAAAATATAAATCTTTTATTTTAAAGTTTATTTGTTTATTAATTGGACGACGCTCTTCAGAATGTTTTTTTTTTTTCTATTCACGTGTGTCCTTGGGTTCTTTGACTGTACCCTGGCAGATATCATTCCCCATACAGTTGCTGCCAGCCAGCTTATATGGGAGGCATGAAAAAACGCCGTATTTGTTAATAATTGAAATCATCTTTTTCTAGCTTATACTGCCTACATGTGCAGCAAGCAGTGCTTCCTGAGGCGCATTACTTATTGGTTACAAACCACTCATTGTATTTTATTATAAGAAGCAAAATGTTACATATGCGTTCCTAAAATATTGTAATTAGAGGATCTCCTGTACAATAATTGTCAACCCAGAATCTCACCCGCACAATTGTTACCCCAAAAAATTCCACCCGTACAATTGTCTCGCTAAAAATTCCCACCTGTACAATTGTCACCCCAAAAATTCCCACCTGTACAATTGTCACCCCAAAAAATCCCACCTGTACAATTGTCACCCCAGTGTATCCACTTGTACAATTGGCACCCCAATATCTTAGGTTAGGTTAGAATAGGTTAGGTAAGGTAGTTCTGGGTTAGGTTGCGGTTAGGTTCGGTAAGGCTAGGTTAGGTCATGCAAGAGTAGGTTAGGGTGGTTAGGTTAGTTAAGGCTAAATTAGATCAGTTAAAGCTAGGTTAAGTTACGTTAGGTAAGGTTAGGGTAGGTGAGGCTAGGTTAGGTTAGATTAGTATACAGTTTGGACTCTCCCTGTTACACTGTTATTCGCTAATAATTCTTAAACGAAGTGTCGGATCACTATGGTATTTCAACTTAAATCCTTTTACTCCCCTACCTAATTTATGGCCCACGTATCATATCGCTATATGTGTTTACAGAGGAGTTTACTAGTGTATAGTAAGCCTATATTAAGCTGAAACCAGGAAGTCGCGTCTACACATTCGGACGACGAGGCCACACCTCCAAAACACCCGCCTCGTTCGAATGAGTAGACGCGACTTCCTGGTTTCAGCTTAATATAGGCTTAATATACACGAGTAAACTCCTCTGTAAACACATATAGCGATATGATACGTGGGCCATAAATTAGGTACGGGAGTAAAAGGATTTAAGTTGAAATACCATAGTGATCCGACAGTTGGAGATTTTCATGCAATCTCGGCAGTTGCTTAAATCTTGTTATCTCGGAAGAGGTTCGATGAACAAATGAAATCCTGATATTTATGATTTATTCATTGTAATTGCCATGCATTGGAGTGGCCAAAAATCCGTTTCTTCTATTAAATGCCTGGCATTGTACTCATTGTTCCTATATATTCGTTGTATTCTCAATTGAATTATGTACTATATTATGGTAATATCGGTGCATTATAAGCCTACAAAGAATGAGGTTTAGCCATTTTTGGTTGCGTGTGAGCTCTTAGAATGGAAAATGAGACGAGGGGCAATCGGCATTTGAGCTTTTTCAACAGAAAAAAAAAACAGAAACTAGCCAAAAAACTTGCAATGTATTTGGAAAAACTGCTGCTCCAGAATGGGCATACCGGAAATGGCTTAGTCAGTGTCGATCAGAGAATTTTCAGCGAGAGATGAAATTCGCTCTGGCCGGCCTAAAAAAATTTTCGTCGCCGACTGAAAGCTGTTGTCGAACTAGACTGTCAAACCTGATCAATAATTGCAAATATTCATAACTTATTCAAAACATATCAGGAAAAAAAACGTAAAATGAATAGGTTGGCCAACATATAATTAAGTAACATCACCATGAATACCACTTATATGTACCAAACTTGAATTGAATCGACCGATGTTGGTTCGCTACTACGTGTGGAAAATAAATTTCTGAGTATAAACTGTGGATTAATTACTGCACAATGTACATTGTGTTTTGCACCCTCTCCGTTGACACCGAAGTCACTTTCTACTCCTACCAACAGTAGGTCTGGTTGGGTATCATACCACCATTGTTACGTAGCTTCACGAAATATTTAATAAAAACAGATAGCAGTCTGAGAGTGCATATCTCCGCCTAACAATAAAACTATAACAAAAAAATTCAAATTGGTTCTGCAACCATAATTTTCTTTGTATAAACACCAAAATTTATGCAGTCGTGCTTGTGATAGTATTAACAAATCCAGTGATTTTCATGAAGATTGGTCCATAACTTTTCGAGTTATGCTTCTAACAAACGTTGTGACAAATATAAGTCAAATAGACAAATAGATCAACCGATCATCACCAAAATTTAATCATTCATATCTTTTAACTATACTGACAACTCTGCAAATTTAATAAAGTTCAATTATAAATTTTTGAGCTATTGTGCTAACAAGCATAAAATCAAACATAGCAACAAACAAACAAACGAACAAACAGATCATCCCAAGAACTTGGTCATTTCCTCTTTGTATGATACCCAACAATTCAAGTGAATTTCATGAAAATCCGTTCATAACTTTTTGAGTTATGGCCTTAAGAAAAAAATAGGCAGACAGAGAAACAAACAGCCAGATGAACGGATTTTCACCAAAAGTTAATCACCCGTTACTGTTAGCATGCCTAACAATCCCTGTAAATTTCGTATAGATACGTTCAGTACTTTTTTGAGAAATTTTGGTGGCAGACAAAGAGACAGAACAGAAAGATAGACGGACAACAAGAAAGACAGATAAAAGCGACAAAAATATTACATCCTAGGCGTAGGCAATTATGGCTTAGGCCTATTTTACAGATGAGGTGGCTAGGTAATGCCAAAAGTTGGAAGATATCAGCCGTTTCTTCCAGTGCTGTCCAAATACCCAAGGTCTCGACCCACAAAAATAAATTCGGAGCAAATTTCCAAGAAGTGGCTAACTTGAGCTACGCCACGCTCGGCATGACGCTCAGTGTGGATGGGGCTTACCAGAGTACACTGATCCTACTGAGCTTACTAAGCGCTTCACAGGGGCCATAAGGGGCGACGACCGGCGATGAATTTCTACTATTTTCTACTAGGTATCACCCGCGAATGAAGTAGGATGAAGTAGGGGAGGTGATGATGTTTTCGTTGACGATTTAAGTACATATATTATTGTACGGCTCTCCACCCAATAAGTGGTCGATGGAGTTGAGCAATGTTCATAATTTTTTGTATGGAGTTTGGTGGGTTGACCTAGATGTGACCCATGCAAAAAAACCGGAACTAGCTGGCCGTAAAAAATGACTGCGTAGAGTTTATTCCACCGCGGCAGATCGTTTTAAGCGATGAGGGTTCGTTTTCCATGTTATTTTTCAAGAGCTATTTATATTACTATATTCACTCGCTTTATGCCTCCGTTTCCCGCGGGTGGTGATCTCACGCCACGAGGCGTTCTAGTTTCAATTAATGTAGTTTCAAAACCCAGGTGCATTCTCTGAGATTATCGGCAGCTAATTTCTGTTGGTTATTACCGAAAATGTGTACGAGCTAATAACGTACTGTACGAAGTTTTTTGCCTTACGAGTAGCATTCCAAGTGGCATTTAGAGGGCTTAATGAGGTAAATTTTGTTTGTCGTTGTCTGTAACCTCTCCTGCGCAGAGTTGGTAGCTACTTACTGAGCATCTCCGTTTATTTAGTTGATTTATCTTGCTGTAAACTAATGGTTTGAATGATGAAATTGTTTACTGGTGGTAATCAGGCTTGATTTCTTTTTCTCTGAGCATTGCTGATAGCGTTTTGACCAGGCCGAGGGTCAGCCGTTGCTGCGTTGCTCGTTGCGCAGGGCAGCAGGCTATTTTACTAGTACATTTCACCACAGGCGTTACATGTGTACTCTGTTATATGTGTACTCTGTTACATGTGTACTCTGTTACATGTGTACTCTGTTACATGTGTACTCTGTTACATGTGTACTCTGTTACATGTGTACTCTGTTACATGTGTACTCTGTTACATGTGTACTCTGTTACATGTGCACTCTGTTACATGTGTACTCTGTTGCATGTGTACTCTGTTACATGTGTGCTCGGTGAACTATGTTCCATTGTATTTCTCCGTGAAAGCTTTAGCAACCAGTCGGCACAGCCTCATGCTGGCTTGTTGTACCACTGGGTTCTCTACCCTGCTTCTCAACCCTGGCAGTTCAACCCTAACTCACGCCTGCAGCCTCACCTCCTGTCGTGTTGATGTTGCTGCTGTTGATGACTTATTTTTAAGATCTAATGAAGAGTTATTTTGTTATGGAATAGAGCTTCTTCAACTTACGTAAAAAGCCTTGAATAACGACTCAGTGTTAGTTGTTCATCTTTTTTTTTTTTATTTTTGGAATCATAGTGACTGTTGTAGACACACACAAGATGACTCAGTTACAATGCATTACAGGGTGATAAATGGTCATGGCAAATGAGGCAATGACGTCGCTAACGCACTCTACTAGGTGTAGCAAAATAGAGGCTAGCGGAACAAGCTAGAGGGCGACTGCTTGTCAGCCCTCCAACCTCAAAACTCGTTCCTTCAATGCGCATGGACTAAACCCTCGTCAGGCCGGGTTCAACCCTTCTACCTGCATCGTCCAATGCGAACCTCTCTATCTCCTCCTTTGTACATACGCTTATTCGTCACTGCCCTAATTACGTCATCGAGAGCATCCTCACAGGAACTCCCCACGAGGGTGTAGCGAACCCTCATTGGTCAAGCCTCTCCTTAAATTTTAGTACCGAGTATTCCTACAGTATCGAACGTCTTCGATTTTCAAGGCGAAATAGCATTCTTCCCTCTGTTAAACAGTTTTACGCTTCACCGACTTTCTGCCCACTTTATCTGTTTCAATCTCTCGCTGTAAACCTTGGTTCCCTGTCGCTACACCCCAAATATCTGTGCACACACCAGCTGCAGCTCCATCTCGGGCCTATAAAAATGACGTCATCATATCTATGCTTCAGTTGTCAGAAAGATTTGTGCAGCGCAACATGAAGAGCCTGGTGAGTCCAAAACTGATGTAGACTGTTCTTTGTTATCGGAGACTGGACCGCTGCTTTGGGAGGGGTGTCATGTGGCTTCTTTCAGTAGCTGGGACCTGGACATATTTTTGTTTACTGACAGCCGTTATTTTGCAGGTTATTCTATTGCCAGCTGTGTGTTTATTGCCTCTCATCCAGTTCTGGCCCACTGAGATCATTCCTTAAGAAATGAGCAAATACTGACGTTAGTTATTTGCAGTGAAGCATGTCTTTTTATCCCTTTCTCTCCAAGTATTGGCCTCCATACTGGGATACAATCTTGCTATTGCTGCAAAAATGAAAAAGAGGTGAATAAATGCATGAACGAATGTGTTGATTACATCTGTAACGAATATTAGTGAAGAAGTGTTCAGTTTCTGTCAAATCTTTCGGCTAGAGAGAAAAAATTCCTAGTCTCGAGAGCAATAAATGCGAAGCGTATTAAGTTCTTGTAATAAAAAGATGTTCCAAGTTGCTGTGACAGACACTAAATCGTGTGAAGGGTGTGAATGTCATTTCTCTTAATTTGCATCTACTGGTTGCTGGAAATAATTAACCCCAGTCACCCGTTGTAAAATACCGCTGCTGCCGGAGCCGCTGAAATTGCTGACATTTTTTAGACAGTGTAATGATATGTAAGCGCGGGGTCCTTCTCAGAGCAACGTAATGGAAATAATTATAACGAATGTTCGAGCTTAATTTCTCGTGGGTGTCAGCCATTATGCTGAGAGAAATTTTGATGCTTTTGATGCACTTAGATGAATGAAACTACGTGCATTTTTGTGACCAAACCGCGGGGCGCACGTGCCTTATACCGTAATTATACTAAATGCTGCATCATACACACGTTAATTAAAGCTATTGAAGTCATGAAAATAATTATGCGTTATCCTGCATTCAGTAAATACGCCTAACAAGGTATTCTTTTTGCTTTATTTGTAGAACTTGGAAGGTCAAATAGGGAAGAAAAAGAGAAGTCGGCCTAGGGAATATGAGAATCGAAGTCACCCAGCGAGAGATTTTCTGTTCCTCCGCAGCTGAGACTTCATTTTCTGTTTCAGTATCGTCAAAGGTATAGAGTACTTGGGGCAAAATGAACTTACTTTATTGTTGTATCTACTGTATGTGAGATAATGAATGTTATTATCGTAATAGCAAAGTTAGCTAAGATGTGTCATGGTCATGCATATAAATATTAATAGTTGTATATAAGCCATGGTTAAACAATGAGTATTTCACTCCTGATTTCTTGACTAAAGTGATGAACAGCACCATTAGAAAATCACGCGTTTGTTCGAAGAATAAGAGTGGTCATCTGAAGTATAGTATCTATATTTTCATACTTAACGTGAATGTGAACCACATACAAACTATGCTGGGATCGCTGTAAATTACCGTAAACTTTTTTTCTCTCATGTTTTTTATTTATTTATTTTAATTAACAGTATTTAGAAGAGTTACTTATGTCGGCGTCCAACACTAGCCAATGGGCTGGTGGGCCCCGACATGATCCCCATCAGCCTGGCAAGGTTTCTGGATTGCCAATTTAGCAATAAAGTCAAGAAACAAAACAGGCCAAGTTATCTATAGTCACTATATTTTTAAGTCAAACGAGAGCGTAGTGTAAGTTGAATTTCCCTATCTGATGCTAGAAGCGAAACGTACTAACAATTGGAGGCACGTGTGGAACCACGAGTAGGTTAATGGTACCAAGGAGCTTTAGTAGAGAGAAGGGAGTCAGGAGCCTCGCTCGTGAAGCTCAAGAGTCACTTATGGCTGCAGCCAGTCGCCGTATACACCAATCACATATCAGTACATTGATTTGTCTGCAGCTCCCCCGTAAAACTTGCTGCTCCCCAGTCGCTGCCACCAATGCCATTTATGAACGCGTCTCACAGCCGCAAAAGATCTGGTTGACTAGGTAGCGAATCTGTGAATGGGCTGCAGGGCTCCCTCCTCCTCTATTGAAGCTCCTTGAATAGTACAAAATTAATTTTTTTGACATCTTACAGTATGCGGCCCGTAGAGGACTGAATAGCCCAAGCAGGTTATCATGTGTTTACGGAAAATGATAACATCCAATATTGTGAACTAATTCTTCATGGCCAATTAGTGGTTGAGAAGTAGTTTTTCCTGGACATAACTTAGAAAAAAAAGACGAGAGTTGGCAATGGCGACGTATGAATGACTTGCATTCATCGTGCATCACGTCTCTGCAAGCGGCTGCCCGCGCTCCTCCTCTCATATTTATCCCCTGCGAACGAAGTGTGAGAGGTGATAATGTTTTCGTTGAAGGTGTAAATATATACTAGTGGAAGCGTGCGGGAAAAAAATTTACGCAATAATCGATATATTTGCCGTGTCCACATTTTCTTGCTCACGCTTATTAACAGCTCTTATTCCCTTCCGTAATCTATTTGCTCCAAGTTTTTGTCACTGTGTCGCATATGCGCTTCATGTCTCTCTTCATTGGTAGCACGCGTTCGTTCTTGAGGTGGCTGTAGTAGTCTCTTTCTTCTTTTACGTTCTCTATAATTTTTCTTAACTAAACGTCCGTCTTCCAAATTGAACTCTTAAAAGTAAAACCCTGCAATAAACTTGAATGCAACTCAAGCCAGCTTAACTGCAATATGACTGCACCGCGTATCCGTGATACTGTCTTCCATAGCTGAATATCGGCTTTATTGAAGCGCTGAAATTTTGCCTCTAATGCAAAATCTGCTATCTCAGAGTAGAAACAGAAAGCTAGGAGAATAATTGTCTACTGCCCGTAAAATAATTGTCTGCTGCCCGTTGTGCTGCTCCCTTGAGCATCTGCCGAATTTATGGGTTGTGACCCGAGAGAAAGTAGTAGGCTACTAGAATCGGAATCTAGAAGCTGCATATATATTACTCCGATTTCAAGAAGTGTTTCAAGCAAGAAGTGCTCACAGATAATGGGAAAAGGATCCAACTATCACCATCTTAAGCAACCTGGTTATCGATGTCTTTGAAAACGTAACTTAATAACAATATCTGCATCCTTACCTATTTTTCGCCTCTTTATTTTCTTAAGAGCGGACACGAAATAAATACTTATATACACGATGCATTTTATTATCACCCGTGAACGAAGTGAGAGAGGTGATAATGTTGTCATTGCAGATTTAAGCACATTTATTTGTATATATATTTGTCTGTCCACCCAACAAGTGGTCGAAGGAGTTGAGCAATGTTCTTATTTTTTGTAGGGAGTTTGGGGGTTGGCCTATATGTGACTCATGCCAAAAAAATAGTACTAGCTGGCTATCCAAAAATGACGGCGTTGAATTTTCCTCTACCTGGGCGATTTGACCTCCACCGCGGCAGATCATCTGGAGCACGGGGTGTTCTATTTTTTCCTATGACATTATTGAAGAGCTAATCTCTGGGAACAAATGGGGCTGCACCTTAACCTCGTTCATGAAAAATGGCTTTGTTGAATGAACGACACAGAGGCGTTTTAGTTATATTAGAATATTTGTATATATATATATATACATTTGTCTGTCCACCCAACAAGTAATTGGAGGAGTTGAGTTATTTTCAAAATTTTTAGGAAGTTTAGTGAGTTGCCCTCGATGTGACCCATGCAAAAAATAAAAATAGCTTGCCAAGAGTAAATCACGCCGACAAAACTTGCTCTCCTCCCAAAAACAGGCAGAATGGTTGAGCTACGTTCATATTGGTGGGCTGTCCTCGATGTGACTCATGCCAAATAACTAGGATACTCTGGCCTTAAAAAATGATGGCAATGAAATTTGCTCACATGGTGGGTGATGGTCTTACGCCACGGGGCGTTCTAGTTATCACCCGTGAACAAAGTGAGAGGGGTGATAATGTTTTCGTTGAAGATTTATGTATATATGTGTACTGTATATGTAAATATGACTTTCAACCCAGAAAGTTGTCGAAGGAGTCGAGCAATGTTTATAATTTTTTGCATGGCGTTTGGTGGGTTGACCTAGATGTGATCCATGACAAAAACTTGTCCTAGCTGGCCATCAAAATGACGGCGTTGAATTTACCTCCACCGTGGGTGATGGTCTTTCGCTACGAGGCCCTCTAGTTTATTTTTTATTTGTCTTTATTTTTTATGAGAGAGAAAAACTATGGAATTTCCTCATATCGTTCGATGTATTGTGAGCTTACAATGACGTGCGCGCATTTTTATCTATTTCTAGACGCGATAACGACGTGTATGCGTCTCGTTGTGTACGGCGACACAACAGTTTGAGTGACGGCTATGCCTTTCTCGCCCATCAGGTACTCCTCGTGGGGGTGGCGTTGGTGGTGACGCTGGCGCCAGCTCAAGGATTTAAGCTCGAGGAGGCGGATGCCTTGGGAGGGAGCCCCCTGAACGTGCCTGTTGGCAGGCACCAAATTAAGTACATTCGCCACTGCTGGGGCATCTCCTTCAAGAGCTCCCCGTGCTGGGTCAAGTGGTGCGACGACAATCGCTATGCGGTCGTCAAGAAGTGCAGGGCGCAATGGATGACCTGCTTCAGGTCTGGCTGGGGCGGCAAGTTCAAGTTCTGCAACCCTCGCTAGTAACTTGGGAGTCTCCTGGACTGCCGTGTCCAATCCGCGGTGTTGGCCCCTCGGCCCGGACTCGCTGACATCTAACTCAAGGTTTCCTCTAAATTCTCCTGTTGCAGAATCTGTCTTTAAATTGTTCTCAATTAATGTTAAACTTTACCAGATACCGACTGTCTTTTATTTATTCATTGAGGTGGATTTTCGATGCTACTCTAGGGCGACCATTGCAGGGCGAAGAACCGAGCTGCAGACTTAATTTGGGTCCTTTGATTCCTTTGATGATACTTCGGACTAGGTCAGGTGACGTTATGCACGCCCCCATCTTGTGCAGAGGTGATGCTGCAGTCCGAGACAAGAGGGGTAGCTAAAACCGAGTTATCCCTACAGTTCACGTAGCCGCTTACAGCAGGTTTATCTGGCACTTTCAGTAAGCATGCGTCCAGAGGAGAACAATCCAACTACATAAGGGCATGTCGGGATGTAAAGAAAATAGTCAGGACCAAAACAATGGAAAAAGAAGTATCCATACCCACTATGGCAAAACGCACTCAAAGTCATTCTATAAATATGTAAATCAAAGAAGAATAAAAAAAGAAACAATAGGTCCGCTCAAGGGCCTTACGGTGCAATCACCAATGACCTAAGAAACAAAGCCATAATCCTGAACGACTATTTCACCTCTGTATTTACTACTAAAATGTTACGAATATTCCTGAACCAGCACCGATATAAGTTACTCCCATAAACACATGTGGTTTCACGGAGATAGAGATCCTGCAAGAACTGGCCCACCTAAATGTGCACAAATCCACTGGCCCAGGTAATCTTACTTCCCGTGTACTACGAGAAATGCTTCCAGTCATTGTGAAGCCACTGCTCGGAATATTTAATCGGTCTCTTAGAACGGGAGAAGTTCCGAAGGACTGGAGACTAGCTAACGTGATACCGATACATAAGAAGGGGATAAGAAAAGTCCCAGCAACAATCGACCAATCAGTCTTACATTGGTCGTCAGCAAAACTATCGAACGACTGCTGAAAAAGCGCATCACTGATCACCTGAGGACGCATCAGCTCATATCCGACTCTCAGCACAACTTTCGAAATGAAAGAAGCGGCTTAACAAACCTACTGGACTTTTTTCCAAAAGTTACGGATATGAAAGATGAAGTAAAGAGTGTAGACCTCGTGTATCTAGACTTCCAAATGGCTAATGATAAAGTCCCCTTCAACGGCTAATGAAAAAATTGGAAGCTCATGGCCTCCAGGGAGACTATTTACAATGGATCGGGAATTGCTTATGGGTCGGCAGCAGCAAGTGAAGCTTGGAGGAGACACGAGCGACTGGACGCACGTTTCATCAGAGGTTCCACAAGGTAGCGTGCTTGGCCCCCTTCTGTTTTCAATTACATCAATGATTTGGATATTAACATCCGTAGTAAATTCACTAAATTTGCGATAATACAAAACTATGTCATCATGCCACGAAAAGAGCCGAGCTCCAACAAGACCTTGACAAGCTCATGGAATGGAGCACAACGTGGCAGATGAGCTTTAATGCCTATAAATGCTCAGTGTTGCACGTAGGGCTTATGAACCCTTCAACTCCATTGAAAATGAACTGGACGGAATTTCCTCATGTAGTCCAATAACGCGACTTGGGAATCACTATTACAAACAAACTACAACACAGTCAGAAAGTTGACAGAAGCGTGAAAATATCAAGCAGAGTATGGGATTCATCACCAGATACTTTGAATACAAGTCCAAGAACATCATCATTCCCTTGTACAAGGAGTTAGTGCGGCCATACTTAGAATTTGCTGTTCACTTTTGGTCACTACATCAGTGTAAAGATATCGATAACGTGGAAAGAGTCCAACGCAGAGCAACGAAATTGATACCTCAGCTGAAAAATAACCAGTATGAATGTCGCCTAAAAGATTTGGGTCCGATCTCTCGCGAGCAAAGACGACTCAGGGGTCAACTAATAGAAACATTCAAGTATTTGAATAGCTTCAACGACGTACCTACAAAGGGACACTTTGAAAGAGACCTTAATGATGGCTTGCGAAACAACGGTCAACACTTGAGCATAAAGCTCGAAGAACAACCTTAAGTCAGCAATTCTTTCCGTATTTCATAGTCAGTATTTGGGATACCCTCCCTTCCGAGGCTTTTAGTGCGGAATCAGTCAACGAATTTAAAAAATCGTTTTGAGATACATTGGGAGAGACATCCCCCACAGCTAAGAATTCCTCCTCCAGGAGTCGCACACTCTTAACGGCCAAAGCTTCCTAGGCTTCCACCATCTTCTTCTTCTCTCCCGCTTCAGCTACACAGTTTGACATCTCTAAGCTCCGCATATCAGTGGCTATTGATCGTGCTTGCGTGCATTCATGATCGTCTCTTTGGCCGAGATTCTTCTCCCTCTTCTTTTTTTTCTCTTTTCTCCAGTCCTATATATCCTACTTACATAATGGCAATAGCACACAGAGGGCAGGGGAATAAGTTCCGGTGTCTCTTTGGGAATGGGCTTATTGGTTCTTCTACTACCGCTTATCTAATCTAATCAGTGAGTTTTTAAATTCCGCAGTTTCTGTACCGGTGACATTTCGAATGTGACGAGGCATTTTGTTGAATAATCACGCCCCTTGGACCACGAAACTATCAGAATACTTTGTGGCCACCGCATTACCACCAGTTTTGATCGGAATTCGCACTTCACAATTGCGGCCAATACGGTTTGATTCGCTCATTGAAGTTGACAGTAATTCCTTCTAGAATTTTTCAAATATATATGATTGTAAAGCGCTCGAATCTCCTTTGAATTGAGTACATTTGAAGTTGAGATAGTCTTTCGCGATTGTTTAAATCTTTCATGCCTCGGATTATGGCAGTGAACGATCTCTGGATAGCCTCAAGGTGCTCTAAGTCTTTCCGTTGGCTTAGCATCCAAAGAGATGAACAGTAATCATTCTTTAGCAGTATCAGTTGTTTCCATAAGGAGAGCAGCGAAGCATCTGGAATTAATTTTTTTCTTCTGCATTTGCCACCAAGTTAAGGACGCTAAAGCTTTTAACTCAGTTATGCACGAGAGTCTAAATGGCGAAGCATTTTATGTCTACGCTATACTACTACTACTACAACGATGGATCAGGGCATGGCTTACGGGTCGGCAGCAGCGAGTAAAACTTGAAGGAGAGACGAGTGCCTGGCCGCAAGTTTCATCAGGGGTTCCCCAAGGTAGCGTACTTGGCCCACTTCTGTTCTCAGTATACAACAATGATCTCGATCTTAACACCCGTAGTAAAATCAGTAAATTTGCGGATGATACTAAACTATGTATCCAGCCACGAAAAGAGCCGAGCTCCAACAAGACCTTGGCCACCTCGTGGAATGGTGAAGAACGTGGCAGATGAGCTTTAATGTCGACAAATGCTCAGTAATGCACATAGTGCTGATAAACCTTTCGCCCCCCTGCAAATGAATGGGACGGTATTAGCTGCTATCACCAAACAACGTGACTTGCGAATTACTATAACAAACAAGCTACAACACAGTCAGCAAGTTGACAAGAGTGCGAAAATGGCAAGCAGAGTACTGGGATTCATCACGACAAATTTTGAATACAGGTCCAAAGACATCATCATTCCTTTGTACAAGGCGTTAGTACGGCCACACTTAGAATTTGTTGTTCAATTCTGGTCGCCACATCTCTGTAAAGATATCGATAAGATGGAAGAACTCCAACGCAGAGCAACGAAGTTGATACCTCAGCTGCGAAATAAGTCGTATGAATGTCGCCTAAAAGAACTGGGTCTGATCTCTCTGGAGCAAAGACGTCTCAGGGGCAACTAATAGACACATTCAAGTATTTGAACGGCTTCAACGACGTACCTACAACGGGGCTCTTTGTAAGAGACCTCAATGATCGCTTGAGAAACAACGGTCAAAAACTCAAGCATAAAGCTCGAAGAACGACATTAAGTCAGCAGTTCTTTATGTATTTCATAGTCAGCATTTGGAATAGACTCCCTTCCGATATTGTTAGTGCGGAGTCAGTCAACACGTTTAAAAATCGTCTTGACATATATTGGGAGAGACATCCCCCGCAACTAAGAACTCCTCGTCCAGGAGTAGCAATCTCTTAATGGCCAAAGCTTCCAAGGCCACCTTAATCCGTCTCCTTCTCTCTCCCGCTCCAACTACACAGTTTGATGTCTCTAACCTCCGCATGTCACCGGCTCTTGATCGTGCTTGTGTGCATTCAAGATCGTCTCTTGGGCATGGACTCTTCACCCCTTTTTTTCTCTTTTCTCCTGTCCTCTATATCCTACTAACATAATGGCAATAGCTCATATAGTGCCGGGGCATATGTTCCGGGGTCTCTTTGGGAATGGACCTATTGGTTCATCTAATGCCGCCTATCTAATCTAATCTAATCTAATCTACTACTACTACTACTAACTTAAAGGCATCAGGGCTCTAAGCGTATTCGGACAGTGTAATACCGAGCAAGCATAAAAAGCCGAGTCCGCTTCGACGTAAAGGGAAGCGCAGGAAGAAATGAGTCACCGTTGTGATGATCATGCGCTGCAAGGATAGCCTTCACAAGAAGAATGAAGATTATGTGTTTGTTTGACATGAGAGTCTTTTAACGATAGCTTCAATAATACTTTCAAGATCGACTTGGATATAGATTAGATTAGATACGCAGCAGTAGACGAACCAAGAGGCCTATTCCCAAAGAGACACAATAACATACGCCCCAGCCCTCTATGAGCTATTGCAATTATGTTAGTAGGATATATAGGACTGGAGAAATTAGAGAAAAAAGGAGAAGGAATCCCTGCCAAAGAGACGATCATGAATGCATGCAAACACAATCAAGAGCTGCTGATATGCGGAGCTTAGAGATATCAAACTGTGTAGATGGAGCGAGAGGGAGAAGAAGACGGATTAAGGTGGCCTCGGAAGCTTTGGCCGTTAAGAGTTTGCGACTCTTAGAGGAGGAGTTATTAGCTGTGGAAGATGTCTCTCCCAATGCACGTCAAAACGATTTTTAAACGCGTGGACTGACTCCGCACTATCAACATCAGAAGGGAGTCTATTCCAAATGCTGACTATGAAATACGGAAAGAACTGCTGACTTAATTAAGGTCGTTCTTCAAGCTTCATGCTTGAGTTTTTGACCGTTGTTTTACAAGCGATCATTGAGGTCTGTTTCAAAGAGTCACATTGTAAGTACGTTGCTGAAGCCAGTCAAATACTTGAATGTTTTTATTAGTTGCCCCTGAGTCGTCATTGCTCGTGAGAGATCAGACCCAGTTTTCTTCGGCGACATCCATACGGCTTGTTTCGCAGCTGAGGTATCAATTTCGTTGCTCTGCGCTGGACTCTTTCCATGTTATCGATATCTTTACACAGATGAGGCGACCAGAATTGGACAGCAAATTCTAAGTGTACAAGGGAACGATGATGTCCTTGGACTTGTTGTAGTGGGTTGTATTCTGCCCTTCGTACTGTGCTTATTGTATGAATCATCACGAATTTTCAATGTTTTGTTGGTGTCCTACACACAGATACACATTTTTAAGACCTCGAATCTTAACAAATCACTCTCAGATAGTAAACCTCCCTCAAGCAAAGCAACGTTAACGAAACATTGAGTTTGGTTCTGATACTGTGATTTCCTTTTTTGTCCGTAACAAAATTTGAACATATTTGTTAGTTGACTCTAAAATAGCTTCTGTAATTTTCTTGAAGAACTGTTCATAAAATTTAGAGTTATGCTGCTGACAAACATTCTGACAAACATCAGTCAAACACACAGACCAACAAGTCGTTATCAAGATTTGATCAATTGCGTCTGCTGATTTTCCTAACCAACATAGAAAATTGCGCAAAAATCTGTTCATACTTTTTTCAGTTATTTTGCTAACAAATGTATTATGGAGCCCAGAGACTGAGTGACAAATGAATCAACAGGTCACACAAATATTTAGTCGTGTACTCTTCATAATAGGCCTAACAACTTATGTTAAGTTTCATAAAAAGCCGTCCTTAATTTTTGAGTTGGGATACTAAGAAAAAGAGGCTGACACACAAACCGAGTTGAACAAAGTTAATCATTTGTTACTCTTAACATGCCTGACAATTCCTTTGAGTTTTGTAAGGATCCTTCCATAAATTTTTAAGTTATATCAGTTGTTAAAAGAAGTTTTCTTGTGGCATCCGGGCGCACAGTACACAAACACAAGGATTAACACAAGTATTACAATACACAATACTCTGCTCTGTAAGAACAATAGGAACTATTGTTCTGAAGGTGATGTTGCAATTATAATAGTTTCGAACTCGCTAGTGCTAATTCGTTTAACATCAGTAACAGAAAAAAAACACACAGACAAACTCGACCAAAACATACTTATTTGTCGGAGGAAAATCATTTTGTGGTTACCGTTTACACTAAAGAATTACATGAAAAGTCGTTGGAACGTTCTGTTGCGTCAAAATTTTTTCATGCTGTTTTTTGAATACCCTGTCAGCAGACCTGGAGTCTGGCTACTTTCTTATCATTAAAAGACACCGCTTTGGAAATGGTCAGACCTTGAACTAAATCGACACATATTTTTACGAAATTGATAACATAGAGCGGCTCAGTTTTCATGTTTTGGGTGAAGAAGCGAAGTGAAGTAATAAAAATGGGTTTGTGGCTGGTTATGTAACAGTGACGGAAGTTATCAGGCAACAAACGAGCAGTTGTGTGTAGCCCGAAATGTATCGGTAATCTTGGCAAAGCATAGTGCATCTCAGTGTAATTCTTCAAACGTGTATACAGAATTTCTGCCCTTTTTAACACGGGGAATTCACCTAAATATGCTGTTTAAAATCACCTCTTATACATGAGAATAGAAACGATAAACTCTACTTCAAGTAATAATAACATTTTAATACATTTTTAGAAACCAAAAACTCTTCCTTGGATAGTAATTGTTAGGGCAATGACTTTAACCTTGAGCACATGAAACTATCTTTTACGAAATGTAATTTTCGTATTTTGATACTGCGAAAATTCTACTAAGAACTGTTTTGAGCGCCCGTGCCACCTCTTTCGATGGCGCAGTTAAGCTCAGCTCTCTAACGAGGGATGAACAAGCTTTCCAAATTTGTACGCCAATAGCAACCTCTTGCAATTAGGGAAAGAAGAGACCTAGCAAATTTGTATGTCTATAGCAACCTGTTGCACTTAGGGAAAGAAGAGACCTAGCAAATTTGTACGCCAATAGCAACCTCTTGCAATTAGGGAAAGAAGAGACCTAGCAAATTTGTACGCCAATAGGAACCTCTTGCAATTAGGGAAAGAAAAGACCTAGCAAATTTGTATGTCAATAGCAACCTGTTGCACTTAGGGAAAGAAGAGACCTAGCAAATTTGTACGCCAATAGCAACCTCTTGCAATTAGGGAAAGAAGAGACCTAGCAAATTTGTATGTCAATAGCAACCTGTTGCACTTAGGGAAAGAAGAGACCTAGCAAATTTGTACGCCAATAGCAACCTCTTGCAATTAGGGAAAGAAGAGACCTAGTAAATTTGTACGTCAATAGGAACCTCTTGCAATTAGGGAAAGAAGAGACCTAGCAAATTTGTATGTCAATAGCAACCTGTTGCACTTAGGGAAAGAAGAGACCTAGCAAATTTGCATGCCAATAGCAACCTCTTGCAATTAGGGAAAGAAGAGACCTAGCAAATTTGTATGCCAATAGCAACCTGTTGCACTTAGGGAAAGAAGAGACCTAGCAAATTTGTATGCCAATAGCAGCCTGTTGCACTTAGGGAAAGAAGAGACCTAGCAAATTTGTATGCCAATAGCAACTTCTTGCAATTAGGGAAAGAAGAGACCTAGCAAATTTGTATGCCAATAGCAGCCTGTTGCACTTAGGGAAAGAAGAGACCTAGCAAATTTGTATGCCAATAGCAACCTCTTGCACTTAGGGAAAGAAGAGTCCTAGCAAATTTGTATGCCAATAGCAACCTGTAGCACTTAGGGAAAGAAGAGACCTAGCAAATTTGTATGCCAATAGCAACCTCTTGCACTTTGGGAAAGAAGAGACCTAGCATTATTCAGTGTTATTTTCACGAACAATTGGTGCGCTTGCGATTGGGCCCAAAGTTTTATTTTCGAAGCTCAATTTGTCCGAAACTTCATGCTGAAGCTTTGACTTTGTCATTTTGAGTTCCGTTGCAAGTATTAGAATAAAAACTCTCGTGTAAGTAAGACACTCAGTTTATGGAAGGATCAAGAGTAAACTATTCGGGGTTAATGCCTAAAACTCAATTCCTACTAGTCGAAATCAGTGCACCTGAGTGGAGTTCCGAGTAGTGAAGCTGTCTTTCTTTCTCAGCAGGATAACTCATAAAGGTATAAGCCGATCTTATTAAATTTTCAGTTGTTCGGGTTGTTGCCAGAAGTTAATGACCGAATTTTCATGTTGATCTGTTTGTAAGTTTTTTTTTATGATCTCCGCCAAGGAGGATATGTTTTCGTCGGGTTTGTCTGTCACCAAGATAGCTCAAAAAGTTATGGACGGATTTTGACGAAAATTACAGGAGGAACAGGTATGTTAGGTATGTTAGGAGGAACAGATGATTAACTTTGGGTGAAGATCTGTCTCTCTGTTTGATGTGTTCCTCATTTTTCTCAATGCTATAACTCAAAAAGTTATGATCAGTTTTTTTATGAAATTCATATGAGTTGCTAGGTATATTACAAAGAATATATAAACAAATTTTTGTGATGATCCGTTGGTTCGTTCGCTTGTTTGTCACTGTTTTTAATTTTATGCTTGTCCGCACAATAACTAAAAAACAAAAAATGGATCTTTATGAAATTTATAGTTGTTGTCAGTATTGTAAAAGACAAATGATCATGATCAAATCGGTTCGTTTGTTTGTATGTTTGACTCATGTTTGTCATAACGATTGTCAGCAGTATAACTCAAAAAGTTATGAACGGATCTTCGAAAAAATTGCACAAGCTGTTATTACCATCAAAGTGCACAAATGGTTAGATTTTGGAGTTGATACAAAGAAAATCATGGTTTCAGAGCCAATTTGCATTTTTTACTACCGTTTCCCCGCTTGGCGGAGGTATGCGCTCTCAGAGTGCTCTAGTTTCTCTCTATGTTTATATTATGTATGCCAGTAATATGACTGAGAGAATATGAAGAACGTCATGAACCTTCTAGGGAAATTAGGGACTATCAAATACTCAAACAACTAAATTTTTCGGTTAGTCGGTTCGCCTGTTTGGGTGTTTGACTAATATTTGCCAGAATATTACTTAATACCTAAGTTTTCTTAACAAATTATCAGAAATGTAAAAAGACACAAATAAAAATTTTATGATCAGTTTGTCCGTTTTTATGTACGACCAAGAACGATGGCACGTACGGTCATGCTCTGCCCCGCACAATTTGCAGCACTTGCAACCAGCAACATTTCGAGACATGGGTGGTGGAGGCAAATTCCTTTGTATAGGTATAGTTAACTTGGCCGCACACTCAGAATCGAAAATCTTCGTGCATTGGTTCGTGCTGCTGAAGTTGAATGACAGCTGAGTCCTAAAAACTGAACGGCTGCAGTAGACCACAGATGATCCGTGCAGTGTAATTAGTTGGTTGATACGTACCGTAATAGCCTGCTTGCCTGGGATATTTCTCCGGACGTATCAATATTTTTTACTGGCCTGGCGATAGTCGTTAATGTTGGTATTTATTGCAAGTTGTTATGTTCAGTTTTGGCCCGAATTATCTACGTGTGAAGTTCAAGACTTTTTCTATTCTTTATACAGATGTGTTTATTTCTGATGCACCCGTGTTGGAGTATTGTATGAACAGTTACTAGGATTTACCAGTTCTATAATAATATGTTCGTGGATTCCCTCTGATCGTAATTTTTACTCCTTTATATTTGCATTTTCTGCTCTAATTCTCTTCCACTTGACTCCCCTGTAATGACTTTACCCCTCTTGACAGGGCATAGGTTTGGGTATTGGTCCTGATCCTCTCGCCCTCTCTCTGTACCTATATCTCTGGTTATGAGACCTACTCGGGAGTTCATGAGTGGTTGTGCCTGCCTGAATCCCAATCGAGTCTGGATGTATTGTTCTGCAGCAGTCTTGTGCTTTCCGCGTGCTAGCGAAGCCTGTTTTGGTGAGCCTCCGCCCCGGAGGAAGTGGAGAGCTGTAGAGGCGCCCATCGCGGGGTTGATAGCAAAGTCCAGCATTTCATGTGCGAGTCCCCCGTGTGCCTATTGTGCCGGTGCATGACTCTTGTATCTTTGCTTACCGTATCTGTTCATTAGCATCAAAGGCTGTCACCGTGGTATTCATCTTCCTCCAGAAGTCGCACTGTCAACATTGAGACCATAACGGAGAACAGTGTAGTTTGTGACATCAATAAACACTCAATCGTGCGGGGTGACATGCTCCCGTATAACAGGTTTCACTCAATAGCAAATGCTACAGTGCGTCTATCTAATTTTATCCCGCGTGGAGTATCGTTACAAGGACAGTAATTCTAGCAAATCAAAAGGGGCTCTGAAACCGGCTGTGGCATGAAATATAGATAGAAAATTGTGGTGAATTAAAATCTTTTTTGCTTCACTTATTGAGCTTCTATAAAAGCCTCCCTCTGAAATTTTCGGCATTTATCTCTAACCGATATTTGCAATTCAAGATCAGCGCACGGCGCTCCCTGGGCTGCAGCTGCACTTACTCCTCTGGAACCAGTTGGCCTACAGTATATCTGCCGCACGAACCAGTGAGTGTGGGTTCCCAGTGGAGGGTGCAGTCGACGTTGACTTTACCTATAGCGGCCTTCGTCGGGCAGTCGCCAGTGTAATTTTTCACCTGCAGATTTTTGACTGAGGAGTGCAAAGCGTATAGATTTAAAGTACAAAGTACATTTCCTTCGTGAGTTACTCTAACCTGTCGCTCGATGTCTGCGTGATTCGCTGACAACCTTGAGAGAAATCAACGTTGTAGTTTCTTACGAGAATAAGAGAGCGAGGGCGATAGGCAGGGAGGGAAAAAGAGATAGGGATGAGGGGGAGAGGACATGGCTCAATTTCTGTAGAGCTCGTTGCTGGGGCAGCAACAGCTCGTTCAAATATTACAGCTCGTAAAAATGCGGTGCCTTGTTTGCGCTTCAATTACTGCAGTTTGGTGTTTCTCTTACTCAAATAGCGCTGTTGTTAGGGAGCTCAGTACAATTTTTGTCTCATCTCTAGAGTGTCAGAGGCGTATTGATACACGTCATGAAACCGATAGTTACTAGTGTACAGGGTGCTGGCATCCATGTTTGAGGGGGGGGATGAGGGGCAGAGCACCNGGGGGGGGGGGTGAGGGGCACGGCACCAGCTGGTGAGTCATGCGGCCCCTGCAGTGCGGCCGTATCAAGAAGTGAGGCTCTGGAAGCTCCGACCAAGAGGAGGAGTGGCCACTGGCATCTTCTACTCTTAATCCGTCTGTGTCCACCAGTCCAGCCCCTGCACACCTGCGCAATAGCTGCAGTATCCCGAGGACACTGAGGATGCAGAATATCTTCATTTTTTTAACTTCTTGCATAGAAGACTTTGAAATCACGTCTTCTTGTAGCGCTGCCATGAAATTTCGTTTCCACAACTTTCTCTCTACTTCTAAAAAATACTTACTCTCGGTTCAAAACTAACAAATTCAGTAGATTATCAATGAAGCACAGGTGAAGCAACAACTTCCTTATGAGATAGTAGACGCAGTTACTTTTTCCAGTTTGCTCACCTTCTTTGACGGAGGAATTTTAATTTTAACACGAAAATCTGGATGTACTAGAGGTTCTGCAGTAACAGTACCGATGTAACGGTATGAATATCGGCATCTAAAGCGCTCTTTTGCATCATTCAACAGAGCACTGCCGCACGAGAATAGGCTGGGTTGGGCTTCATTAACCCGATGCTTTAGAATGATGAAGAAGCGGGAATCTGCAAGCTCATCAGAATCTTGATCTCGAGTGCTATGAACGAAGAGGACGCAACGAAAATCTTGCCCCTATTTCAAACTCAACTGCTGGTGGTATTTAACAGTCACTCCACGGGTATTACTCCCCACGCTTAAATTGATCCCTGCACGCCGGAGGGAGTCACTGGGATATTAGAATCACACACCTGTAATCTTACAAGAAGGATTTGATGAGATTTTATATAGGCAGTGATGCTGTAAACATGCAAAAAGAGATGGATTTCCACTTGCACACTATAATTCACAAGTTAGAAGTTGAGAAATTATCAAAAAGAGAGTATAGCAACAAAAAGTTATCAATCTAAAAGTTTAATGGCATTTGTGGCAAACTTACGACTATATGAGCATACAGGAAGAGATCGCACAGCTGGCTTTGATTCACCGTTTCTAAAATAAAAAAAAAATATTAAAACTTCATTAATGAAAAATAGAAAACTTTGGAGCTGACAAGTTATACAGGCAAAACTGGAAGGCTGGCAGAAAATTTTACTGCGAGTAACATTACCCACCAACGATCAAACTTGGGTCCGTGCAGTACCAATGTGGCTTTAACTCCCTTAAAACTCATTGCCTCCACATCTTCTTTCTGTAGATTCTGTAAAGACCACCTCGTTTTATGCTGGGCTCCGTATGGTGACCACGTGAAGCCATTGAGACTCTCGTCACAGTAAACACGTAACGTAGATGCCACGTGGGGGCCAATATGACGAAACCGAGATGACTTTCACCCGCTTGGCAGACACACTCGCCCAGTGTCATGCGAACAAGATACCCTTCGAGCACGGGGCAACGAGGTAGCCCCCGTCTGCGTGCAGACGCCGGCGCCCTCCTTATGTCACGCCCATGGGACGGTAGAATTAATTTGTCTGCCAATATCCTGCAGTAGCTCGTGTAGCAGCGAAGGGCAGTAGTCCACTGCCCGACTGGAGAGTAGCCCACTATGCCACTGACTGGAGAGTAGCCCACTGTGCCACTGACTGGAGAGTAGCCCACTGTGCCACTGACTGGAGAGTAGCCCACTGTGCCACTGACTGGAGAGTAGCCCACTATGCCACTGACTTCAGAGTAGCCCACTGTGCCACTGACTGGAGAGTAGCCACTATGCCACTGACTGGAGAGTAGCCCACTGTGCCACTGACTGGAGAGTAGCCCACTATACCACTGACTGGATAGTAGCCCACTGTGCCACTGACTGGATAGTAGCCCACTGTGCCACTGACTGGAGAGTAGCCCACTATGCCACTGACTGGAAAATAGCCCACTGTGCCACTGTCTGGAGAGTAGCCCATTGTGTCACTGACTGGAGAGTAGCCCACTGTGTCACTGACTGAAGAGTAGCCGACGGTGCCACTGACTGGAGAGTAGCCCACTGTGTCACTGACTGGAGAGTAGCCCACTGTGTCACTGACTGGAGAGTAGCCCACTGTGTCACTGACTGGAGAGTAGCCCACGGTGCCACTGACTGGAGAGTAGCCCACTGTGCCACTGACTGGAGAGTAGCCCACTGGGTCACTGACTGGAGAGTAGCCTACGGTGCCACTGACTGGAG
>LQNS02278091.1:7067500-7077617 GCA_001587735.2 Parhyale hawaiensis | reverse complement strand
GCCTACGGTGCCACTGACTGGAGAGTAGCACAGTGTGTCACTGACTGGAGAGTAGCCCACGGTGCCACTGACTGGAGAGTAGCCCACTGTGTCACTGACTGGAGAGTAGCCCATTGTGCCACTGACTGGAGAGTAGCCCACTGTGTCACTGACTGGAGAGTAGCCCACGGTGCCACTGACTGGAGAGTAACCCACCGTGTCACTGACTGGAGAGTAGCCCACCGTGTCACTGACTGGATAGTAGCCCACTGTGCCACTGATTGGAGAGTAGCCCACTGTGTTACTACCTCCAATACGCTGCTCACCTGACTGTGTAGCTCACTCTTTCACTGCACGCCACTGCAGTTATGGAGCCTTGGGCCCCCTATTCACCCTTATTTTCTTCAACACGAACGTGACGCTATTGCTCGTAAATTTATTCCATCGCTGCTTATCTCCCCGGATATTCTTCAGTCATTACAGGGGCAGAAGCACCCACTTTGACAATGGGAGTCGGGCTCCTTCTCGCAATTTCTGCTCTTGGTTCTGCTGTGAAATATATACTTTACTCGCTTGCTTCGCGTTTATGGCTCATTCCCACTATACCTTTTTCACTTCAAATTAAAATAGGTCAATTTCAAATTAAAATAAGTCTAGTTCAAATTAAAATAAGTCAAGTTCAAATTAAAATAGCTCAAGTTCAAATTAAAATAAGTCAGTTTCAAATTAAAATAAGTCAATTTCAAATTAAAATAAGTCAATTTCAAATTAAAATAAATCAATTTCAAATTAAAATAAATCAATTTCAAATGAAAATAAATCAATTTCAAATTAAAATAAATCAATTTCAAATTAAAATAAGTCAAGTTCAAATCAAAACATTGAAACTAACTATGGTTAACTAGCGTTAAGGAGGCTTACAGAGGATTAACCAAGGTAAACGAGGGTTATCGAGGATTAACGAGGGTAGTGAGGGTAAAATAGGGTAACCGAGGGTTAACTAATTGTAACTATATAGGGCTATCGAGGTTGAAATAGGATTATCGAACGGTAACGAAGGGTGTTGAGGGTTGCCGAGGGTTACCGAGGGTTAACTAGGCTTAATGAGGGTTATATGGACTTAACGAGGGTTAACTGGGGTTAACGAGGGTTAACTGGGGTTAACGAGGGTTAATGAGAGTTAACTTGGGTTAATCATGGTTAATCCTGGTTAACAATCGTTTACCCGAGTTAACCTTCGTTAGCGATTGTTAACCCTGATTAACCATGATTAACCCAAGTTAACGAGGGTTAACTCGGGTTAACGATATTAATTCGGGTTAACCGGGCTAACTAGGGTTAACTATATAGGTAACTTGGGTTAAATTGGGTTATCTTGGGTTATCTTAGGTTAGGTTGGGTTATCTTGGGTTAACTTGTCTTAACATGGGTTAACTTGGTTTAGCTAGGGTTAACTTGGGTAAACATGGGTTAACTTGGGTTAACATGGGTTAACTTGGTTAACTTGAGTTAAATTAGGTTAAACTGGGTTAAATTGGTAAAATTGGGTTATCTACGGTTATCTCTAGTAAATTTAGGGTAAAATGGGTTAACTTTGGTTATCTAAGGGTTTTTTAGGTAAACTTGGGTTGAAATGGGTTAAATTGGGTAAACTTGGGGTAAGTTGGGTTTATCTGAGTTCACTTGGGTTAACTTGGGTTATCTTAGATTAACTTGGGTCAAATGGGTTTAGTAGGGTTATCTTGGGTGAAGTTGAGTTATCTCAAGTTAAGTTGGGTTATCTTGGGTTAACTTGACTCACTTGGGTTAACTTGTGTTAAATTGGGTTAACGTGGGTTATATTGGGTTAACTTGGGTTAACTTAGATGAAAATGGATTAAGTTGAGCTAACTTGGTATAATCGGGTTATCTTGGGTTAATATGGGTATCTAAAAGTTAACTTGGGTTATCTTAAATTAAGTTGGGTTATCTTAAATTAAGTTGGGTTATCTTGGGTTAAAATGGATAAGATTTGGTTAATTCGGTTTAACTTGGCTAACTTGGGTTAAATTAGGTTAATTTTGGTTAAATTGGGTTAACTTTGGTTAAATTGGGTTAACTTAGGTTAAATTTATAAAATTGGGTTATCCTAGGTTAAAATGGGTTAAGTTGGGTTAACCAGGGTGTTGTTAGGTTAATTTAGATTAAATTGAGTCAACTTGGTAAAATTGGGTTAACACGTGTTAAATTCGGTTAACTATGGTTAAAGTGGATTAAATTATGTTAACTTGTGTTAAATTGGGTTAACTTCGGCTAACTTTGGTCAAACTAATATAACTTGGTTTATCTAGGGTTAAATTGGGTTAACTTTGGAAAACTTTAGTAATTTGATTAGATAAACCAAGTTAACCTAAGTAAATTCCAGTTTAGCTAAGTTAACCCAAGTAAACCCAATTTAACCCAAGTTAACAGATGTTAGCTCATGTTAAAACAGGTTAAACCAAATGAACGTATGATAGCCAAAGATAATCTAAGTTAACACAACTTTACTCAAGTTATCGCAATTAAACAATTTAACCAAGTTAACCCAGGTTAACCAAGTTAAACCAAGTTAGCCCAGGTAAATTCAAGTATACCCAGGTGACCCGAAGTTTACCCAATTTATCCCATTTTAACCCAAGTTAACATTAGAAAACCCTAGATAACCCAGGTTATCCCAACAACCCATTTCAACCCATATTAACGTATGATGACCGTAGATAACCCAATTTTACCAAATTAACCCAATTAACCTAATTCAACACAGTTTAATTGAATTTAACCCAAGTTAACCGAATTTATGTAAGTTAACCCACGTTAACCCAAGTTAACCCCGTTAATCCAAGTTAAATGCAGTTAACCCAAGTTAAATGCAGTTAACCCAAATAAACTCAAGTAAACCCAAGTTAACCCAAGTTTACCCAGTATAACCCATTTTAACCCAAGTTAACCTAAGAAAACCCCTGATAACCCAAGTTAACCGTACTTAACCCATTTTAACCTAAATTAACTTAAGATAACCGTAGATAACTCAATTTTACCAAGTTAACCCAGTTTAACCCAATTTAACCCAAGTTAACCCACGTTAACCCAAGTTAAATTCAGTTAACTCAAGTAAATCCAAGTTTACCCTATTTAACCCATTTTAACCCAAGTTAACTTAAGGTGACCCAGGTTAACCCAAAATAACCCAAGTTAAATCAATTCTACCCATTTTAACCCAAGTTAACATATAAGATAACCCAACTTATCCTGAGATAACCCAACTTAACCCAAGATAACCCTGCTAAACCCATTTTAGCCCAAGTTCATCTAAGATAACCCCATATAACTCAATTAACTAAAGATAACCGAATTATACCAAGTTAACCCAATTTAACCTATTTTAACCCAAGTTAACTCAAGATAACCCAACTTCACTTGAGATAACCCAAGATAACCCTACTAAACTTATGTTAACCCATTTTAACCTAAGTTAATCTAAGATAACCCAAGTTAACCCAAGATAACCCAACTAAACCAAATTAACCCAATTTAATCCATTTTAACCCAAGTTAACCCAAGTTAATCCAGTAAAACCCAAGTTAATCCATTTAACACAAGTTAGCCCATGTTAGCCAAGGTAACCCAATTTAACCCATGTTAACCCAATTTAACCCAAGTTAACTCAATTTAACCTAAGTTAACCAATTTAGCCAAGTTAACCAACGTTAACCCAAGTTAACCCACGTTAACCCAAGTTAACCCACGTTAACCCAAGTTAAACCAAGTTAACCAGAGTAAACTCAAGTAAACCCAACTTACCCCAAGTTTACCCAAGAAAACTCTAGATTACCCAAGTTAACCCATTTTAACCCAAATTGACTTAAGATAACCGCAGATAACCCAATTTTACCAAGTTAATCTAGTTTAACCCAATTTAACCTAATTCAACCCAATTTAACATAAGTTAGCCAAGTTAACCTATGTTCACCCAAGTTAACCTATGTTAATTAACCCAAGTTAACCCATGTTAACCAAAGTTAACCCTGGTTAAACCAAGTTGACCCATGTTAAGACAAGTTAACCCAAGAGAACCCAACCTGACCTAAGATAACCCAACTTAGCCCAGGTTACCTATATAGTTAACACTGGTTAACCCGGTTAACCCGAATTAACATCGTTAACCCGAGTTGACCCTCATTAACCATTGTTAACCGTGATTAACCATGATTAACCCAAGTTAACTCGCATTAACTCTCCTTAACCCCAATTAACCCTCGTTAAGTCTATGTAACCTTCATTAAGCCTAGTTAACCCTCGGCAACCTCATCACCCTTCGTTACCCTTCGATAATCCTATTCCAACCTCGATAGCCCTATATAGTTACAATTAGTTAACCCTCGGTTACCCTATTTTACACTCATTACCCTCGTTAATCCTCGATAACCCTCGTTTACCTTGGTTAACCCTCGGTAAGCCTCCTTAACGCTAGTTAATCATAGTTAGTTTCAATGTTTTGATTTGAACTTGACTTATGTCTTGTTTTACGTATCGTAATATCCATACAAACACACGTGTTGCGTAAAAGAGTGACCTTGCAATGAATGGTTACTAATAAACAGTAAAGATAGGGAATGGGCACTGCTTATCCCTTTCGCAGGGCATTGCTAGCATCCTTTCCGTAATGACCAAATAACTACGATCAAAGCCTATAACAATTTTTTGCTCTGCCAACAATAATTGCAATGATGTTTAGTGTTGAAAAAGTACATTTCGTTGATACAGGCAAGAGCTTTTGATCTGCCTAGATTTTGTGGTTGCTGCAAGTTCTGCCCTCCGAGCTACGTCTGTGGCAGCGCTACCATCAGTAATTTCCAGTTCTTACGTTCACTAAATTTTTATTTGTTTAATCGTGCACCTGGCTTTCGAAAATGACAGCTAGGAAGTCGTGACGATAATTTTCATTCCCAGACTTTCTTCATGTAACTGCCCACTCGAAGGAATATGGAGACGAACGTTCTCGGCTGCCCAGCTGCTGAGCAGGAACACATTTTATATTTCCTTGATATGGGGAGAAATTTAGGGCTCTTTGCAAGTAGGCAAACACCGCCACAGTTCATTTGCAGAAGATAGTTGGGTCAGATCTGCGCGTTTGTGCCACGCCCTTCAAACTTTCAGCACTGTGAGTCACAATATTATTGCGTCACGCCACTGTATAAATACCTAAAATTCCTCGCTACAACAGGAGGGACACTGACAGCGTGACGTCATAATTCTGATGGTTTGAAGGGCGTCGCCCGAACATTCAGATCTGACATAACTAATCTTCTGTCAATGGACAGAGTTATCACATAGCCGATTTTTTTCTTGCTTATCCACAGGCTGTTTCGTAGACGAAGCAAAACAAAAAACTGGGAAGAAAAGGTAATCGAACGAAATTATTCTTGGGCAGTAAATACGAATCAGGAACATTAGAGCGGGAAGAAAAGACCCAGATATGCCCAGTACTTTGATTTCAAAGATCGCAACACAAATAACCCATTCAAATATAAGGTTGCTGCACAGTTTGCCATCGTCTTCAACCTGGCCTTTCCTTGCTATTTACACTAGCGAGCAAAATAAGAGAACGATTTTCATTTTTTTGACAAAAAGGGTTAGCCATGTAGAGTAGGTTAATGAATATTGTGATGGGGCCCTGAGGAATGTATTTAACATATTTCTATAAAAAATCTGGACAAATATAATTATATTTAATACATTAGAGCAATCTAACAAACAAAAACAAAACTTGAACAGTGCAAAATAAGTGAACGATCGTCTCTAAAACAGTCTCACATTTACCCCAGTCATCTGACAACATTCAATTTTGTGTACATAACTTCTAGAACTGCCACTCGTACGATTACACCATTCTAGAAACATGGCACCTCACGTGAAAGTTACTCCTGAGCTGCGGGAAGAAATTGTTAAACTCAGGTCCTCAGGAATTACTCTTTCGGCGATATCAAGAGAGGTAAACCGATCCAAGAGCGTTGTTTCTCGTGCTTTGAAGCTCTATAATGAAAAGAAACAGCTGGAATCACCGGTATCTACAGGCTGCCCTCAAAAAACCACCGTACGAATTGATAGGATTATCAAACGCTATGCCCAGAAGGATTTTTTCGAAACTGCAGCGGGAATTTCCAGAAAGCTGAAGGTCAATAACAACATAGACGTGTCTCGCTATACAGTTTCTCGTCGCCTCAATGCATGTGGGTTAAAGGCACGCACTCCTGCCACTAAACAACTTATCAGTAAGAAGAATAAGTAAGCAAGACTTGACTATAAGGAAAGGCACATCGTTTAGAGAGATGAAGATTGGGAAAGAGTGACTTTCAGCGACGAAAGTAAATTTATTTTCGTTGGATCTGATGGCAGACGGTATGTTAGACGTGCAACAGGTGACAGGCTGAACTCGAAATGTGTCAAAACATCTGTAAAGCATATGGGAGGTAGCGAAATGGTGTGGGGCATGTTTTCATCTGAAGGAGTTGAACCGTTGGTGGCCATTAAAGAAACTGTCAATGCTAATGTGCATCTGAATCTTGTACAGCAATATGTTATCCCCTCTCTACGATCATCACCAAACCAGCCAGCAATTTTTTGCAGGATAAGCCCCGTGCCATACTGCAAAGAAAGTGAAGGAATATTCTGCGGAAGAGAATATGGAAGTCATGAAGTGGCCTGCCCAAAGCCCTGACCTTAATCCTATTGAAAATTTATAGAAAATTATAGGTGACAATGTAAGAGAACGACAACCATGAACAGTAAAGGATCATCTGTACACTAAAATGGAAGAGGAATGAAAAAAAAATAATTCCAGAGTGTTGTAAGAAACTTATGATGTCGTGTACTCGTCGCTGTGCTAAAGTTATTGAAAATGAAGGTTTTAGTACTGCATACAAATTGTTCTAAACCTAAAATTGACCATTGTTCCGTGTTATTTGTTTGTAAAATTGTATTTAGAGACGATCTTTCTCTTATTTTGCACTGTTCATTTTTTGTTATCGTTTGTTAGCTTTCTCTAATGTATTAAATATAGTTACGTTTGTCCTGATAGTTTGTAGAAATATGTTAAATACATTCATTAGGGCCCCATCAAAAGATTCATTAACCTACTCTACATGGTTAACCTTAATTTAAAAAAAAAAAAATGAAAATCATTCCCTTATTTTGCCCGCAAGTGTAGATACGTCATGGCATGACAGGTTGGCCACAGTTTCCAACTTTACCTAATTTTTGCCCATATTTTTTCTCCAAAGCGTGACACAAAATGGACAGCTAAACCGAAACTACACATCATTTTTTTTAAGATTTGTACATTAGAATGTGAACAGGAATGGAGGAGATAGCTTATTAATAAGGAGAGACGGTTACAAGGAAAGAAATGATAAGTAAATATCCTATATTAACTGTTATTTGCATAACCACATATTCTTTGTCGCAATTTTAGCCTAGCGTGGGTGAGGCTCCAATTTCACCGCCCAATTTGAGTCTTCTGGTGTTTACAAGAGTAACCGATAACGGATTGATCAACAAATAATTACGAACTAACTTTTATTCAGTTTTATCCAAGCAAGAAGTAGCTACTTGGTGAAAATGCTTCAGGAACGAATAGATTTTTGGGGGGCTAGTGATTATTTGATAATATAAAAATCGTTTCTATTATAATGTTTTACGCTATGTGTAGCATGCATTACGACGAGGAAATTAACAGAAGCTGCTGGAAAGATTAACCAGAACGTAAACGAGCTACGGTTAGCAGCAACCTAGGGTGCTGAACTGATGACACTGGAGGTGGGAGATGGAGCACCAAGGCAGGTAAGCGATGTGTGTGGCGCTTGGTTCAGTCCATCAGCATTTGCTTCGTATGCACAACTTCTGTGAGGGCACTTACGCTGCCCAGAATGGGAAGGTCAAATTTCATCACAGTTCTTTAATAACCGTGGTCAACTGCAGTCGTACTTATAGCTCTACGACAAGTTGGCATGTAACCACAGTACGAACCAGTGTGTGTTTATTTCCTTGTAGAGGGGACAGTTAAGTTGATTTTACCTTTCCAAAAGAGCAGGCTTCATGAATGTCAAAATACTTTTCAAAATATTGAAGTTAGTAGAAACTTCAATTTCCAGCTTTGGAAGGACTTGAATAATGCGATGTGGTTATGCTGTGAAGGAGTACCCGCTTTCAAATGGCCAAATAAACATAAAATTCGTGGGAAAGTATTTTCATCGTTGGAAACCTTTTCATGTGTGAGTTGTTTGTATGGGTTTGCTCAGCTACTCCTTCGAATGTCTATGGTGCCCCTGCAAACACCGCGGTACGTCTATGAAGAGAGTTGCTAAAACGCTAACCGGCAAGTTAGCTGACTTAAACGAGTTTTTTTCTGGAGTTCAGGTTACCTCTTCACTTGTTCAGGGAATTGAAAGTAAGGCAGCCGTGAACTTTTCCTCTCACTTACACAAGCATTCGGGCCATCCACTAGAAACACGCGTTTGGACCCATGGTGAGTGAATAGGTAATTAAGCAGGTTTTAAAGGAATCGAATGATTGTAAACTAAGTTGATACCAGCGGGACCCTAGGAAATTCTACGGTTAATTGTTTTCAATCACCTGAGCTTGATCTGAGGCAGCGCTTCTAACTTATCCCAACCAGTGTAAGCTACAGTAATGTCCGCTGCTTGTCCTGTGTGGGAACACCTTCGTCCATGGGTTCCCCGTTTCTCTTGGCATACTATATGTCTCTTGCTCTTTCCTCTGCATTATCGTTCTGCTCGGGGCAGAAGCTTAAACTTCCTAGCTATAACTAGCTTGGTAGCAGCGGACATTGCGCGCTGCATAGTTGTGTCGATATACCTGAGATCGTCCCCACACCGGGCTCGGTCTTTCTCGGGGCACTCGGTGCGCTGAGTCGGGGATTTTGTTTGAGCACGTGGCTACCGTGGGGGTACTTACCCTGAGGCAGAGGGGTGGCTGGTCGTTGAACCTTCCGTAATGGTTCTTAGCGACCATTCGCCGGCTGCAGCTGCACTTACTCCTCTGGAGCCTGTTGGCCTATGTCTGCCGCACGAATCAGTGCTACTGGATTTCCCGGTGGAGAGTGCACTCGGCGTTGAGTATACCTTTACCTTTATAGGGTATTATCCGTGTAATTGTGTTTTACTGTCTTTGTTTTTTGTACTACGTTATTACGTATTGTGCTAACTAGCTCTACATCTGCTGAGTTAAGCGCACATACCTGGACGCGCTTCTGTGCGTCACCTCCAAGCTTCAGTGCCCGGGTCAGGAGCACACTGTAATTTCTTGGCGCGCCATGTTTGGTGCATCGAGTGTAAACTCTAATTTTCTGTCAGTTCTTTCTTGTACTTTTTTATCTAAAATTTGCCCGATTAGCTTGATGCTATCAATGGGCTTGAGACACAGGAGCAATTCAGAAAGTAGAGAATATGCCATTGTCTGTAAGTCCTATTACTTTCATTGTGTTTCAATAAACTTGTTATTATTAACTCTATCAACCGTTACACTGTCCGTCTACATTGCACCTCGTCTAACTTCTCTCAGTAGCCTGATGGCACCTGAGAATCTCATATTTGTTCTGCCAGCAAAAAGTTTGCCCTGGTCTCTTAAAAAAAGACATCGAGATACGACGAGATACGACGATACTGCTTGCACTTTTCTTCTGTGTGTTTGCACGCCTTTTTAAAACGGTTTGTTCCACAGCTTAGAGATAAATTAGCCCTTTTAATCTCACAGTTAGCATTTGTTTTGTCTGCTTATTAGAGTTTGTCCCTTCCCTCCACTACTACGAGACCTACGAGACCCGTGAATATTGATCAGTAGCCCGTAATTTTTCTGCTGTGTTTTATGCTATAGCTATTCAACATAAAGACTCGATCAGCTTCCTCAGTTACAGCAACGTGACCCTCTTCTTAAGATATCATTCTATCATTCGTTTGTCACCTATAATTTCTGACCTGATCAACCTGTCCTTTACCCAAGCGTGCTATCCTGACGTACTTAAGGTTGCCCGGGTAATTCCAGTGTTTAAACAAGGTGATAAATCCTCTATAAACAATTATCGTCCAATTTCAACCCTTCA